>JAGDQO010001147.1:12500-101466 GCA_018342035.1 Solanum appendiculatum
GGAACTCTCCCGTTAGTTGAGGCCGAGTATCCTAAAGCAATCTCTATCCCATAAACTATGTTGCCACCATATGATGTTGTCTTTAAGTAGACATTAGCTAGTGGATCCACATAAGCTAAGAAGTTCATGGTCTTACCTTGGCAAGTAGGACACCCCTTTTCGGTGTGGGGTAGACATCGGATTCCGTGTTGATAGCTCACATGGTCTTACATGTCGGTTAATGCTTTTCCCCAAAAGTTAATGAACAATTGTTCTCATGATGAAGTAAAGAAAAGAAGGAAAGATGATTTAGCTTGCTTTGGCCTTGATATATGCTTTATGTTTCATGTTTCTCATGTTTATCATGTTTTTAGCTTGGCCATTACATGTCATGATTATGTCTCTGTCTCTAGCATGATTTATGTGTTTATATGCATTGCTATCATATTTAGTACTTAATTGTGCTAACGCATACTTTTGCCTGCATCAACTTCCTTGGTGTAGGACGTGGCAGTTCTCCTACTCGTGGCTAGAGCTTTGACTTAGAGTTGAGAAGAAGACTTGGTGAGTCCTCATCCACCCGAGGACATAGGCTTGTCGAATTTTACTTTGATGTCTTTCCTTATGTCGGATATTGTATTGGGTTGCGTCCCTATCACTTTTACTCGTATTCTATGATATTAGAAGGCTTTGATACATGAGTTGTAGACTTCCGCTGATTTGAGTTCAGTTTTGATATGAAATGCTCTTTTGAACTCTTACTTCTCTATATCTTGTATGTTATGTATGCTAAGGGCTTGTATGAGGCCTATCAGGGTCTTGTACGCCGTGTTACATATAGGGGCTTCCCTGGGTCATGACAAACTTGGTATCAGAGCGCAAGGTTTTAGAAATATCCTAGGATGTCTCATAAGCCGCGTCAAGTAGAGTCTTGTTCATGAGTGTGAAGCGTGCCACATTTATGAATGAGAGGCTATAAGACGTTTAAGAAATTCCACTTCTTTCATTACTCGTGAGTCGTGCCATAGAGTTTAACTCTATATATCTCTCTCCTAATCCCTATCCTACGTGTTTCAGGATATGGCGACCCGAAGTGCTTACGCTAGAAGAAACATGGGAGAGAATGTGGAACAAGAAGCTCCTCCTCAAGCTCATCACGTTTCGACCGAACCTTTGGCGGAATAGGTAACTAATGCGAAGTTTAGGGCTGCTTTTCAAGTGTTGGCTCAAGCCATAACGGCTCAAGCCAATAGAGAGGTGGTGGCTCCCGTGAACCTAAATGTGGGTACAACGGCATCAAGAGTGAGGGACTTTACGAGGATGAATCCTCCAGAATTCCATGGCTCTAAGGTTGAGGAAGATCCTCAAGAATTCATTGATGAAGTGTAAAAGGTGTTGATGATCATGGGTGTGACGCCGGAAGAAAAGGCGGAGTTGGCCGCTTATCAACTCAAGGGTGTTGCCCAAATTTGGTTCAATCAATGGAAGAGTGAGAGGGCGGTTAACGAGGGTCCCCTTGATTGGGAGAAATTCAAGGTTGCTTTCCTTGATAGGTTCTTCCCTCTTGAGAAGTGAGAGGCTAAGGTGCTTGAGTTTATCAACCTTCGACAAGGAAATATGAGTGTGAAAGAGTATGCATTGAAGTTCACACAATTGGCTAGATATGCTCCGTCCATATTTGCCGACCCAAGGGCAAGAATGAGCAAATTTGTGTCGGGAGTGTCGGATAAGTTGGTGAAAGAGTGCCGCACCACCATGCTTGTGCATGACATGGATATTTCTCGCCTCATGGTTTATGCCGAACAAATTGAAGAAGAAAAGCTTAAGGAAAGGTCTAGGGAGACCAAGAGGGCTAGGACCGGAGATGGTAACTTTTCCCATGCAAGGTCCGATGGACATGGTCGTCCTAGATTTCGACCAAGGTTCTCTAACCAAGGCTCATCCAATGCTCCTCCGAAGTCCAACAATGATAGGATGTCTAACCCCAAGTCTTAAGGAGGGAATAATGGTGGTTCTTTATTGGCTCCTTATGCCAAGTGTGGGAAAAAGCATGAAGGTAGATGTCTAGCCGGTACGGATAGTTGTTATAATTATGGAAAGAGTGGTCACAAGATGAGGGATTTTCCATCTCTCACAGCCAAGGGAAGAGAGAATAAGCAAGCTCCACCTAGAGGGTTCGAATGCTCAGAAGCAAAATCGATTTTATGCACTTCAGGCTCGTCATGAGCAAGAGAGCTCTCCTGATGTAGTTACTGGTATGTTAAGAGTTTTCCATTTTGATGTTTATGCTTTGCTTGATCCCGGTGCTACATTGTCTTTTGTGTCGCCATATGTGGCTATGAGGTTTGATGTTTTTCCGGATGTATTGCTAGATCCTTTTCGTGTCGCTACTCCGATTGGAGAATCTATCATGGCTAAGAGAGTTTATCGAGATTGTCCCGTCTCCTTATCCCATAGAGTCACTCATGTTGATCTTGTAGAGCTTGATATGCTAGATTTTGATGTTATTCTTGGGATGGATTGGTTGCATGCTTGTTATGCCTCTATAGATTGTAGGACCCGAATGCTCAAGTTTCAATTTCCAAATGAGCCTATCCTAGAGTGGAAGGGAGGAAATTCTATGTTTCAAGGTCAATTTGTTTCTTATCTAAAAGCTAGAAAGATGATCTCAAAGGGTTGCATTTATCATCTTGTTAAGGTGAGGGATATAGATTCCGAGACCCCTACTCTCGAGTCGGTCCCCGTTGTTAATGAGTTTCCGGAAGTGTTTCCCGATGACTTGCCCGGTATTCCTCCCAAAAGGGAAATAGACTTCGGTATTGACCTTCTCCCAGATACGCAACCTATTTCTATTCCTCTTTATAGAATGGCTCCGGCGGAACTTAAAGAACTAAAAGAGCAGTTGAAAGACTTGTTAGATAAGAGTTTCATCCGGCCAAGTATTTCTCCATGGGGTGCTCCGGTCTTGTTTGTAAGGAAGAAAGATGGTTCACTCCGTATGTGTATTGAATATCGCCAATTGAACAAGGTTACCATTAAGAATAAGTATCGTCTACCAAGGATAGATGACTTGTTTGATCAACTTCAAGGGGCTAGTTATTTCTCTAAGATCGACCTTCGTTCGGGCTATTACCAATTAAGGGTGAAAGAAGATGATATCCCGAAGACGGCTTTTCGGACTTAGTATGGTCACTACAAGTTCTTAGTAATGTCGTTTGGGTTGACAAATGCTCCGGCCGCATTTATGGACTTGATGAATAGAGTGTTTAAGCAATACCTTGATATGTTTGTGATTGTGTTTATTGACGACATTTTAATCTACTCAAAGAATGAGGGTGAACATGCTAATCATTTGAGGATTGTGTTGCAAGTCCTCAAGGACGAACAACTCTTTGCGAAGTTTAGTAAATGTGAGTTTTGGTTAAGGTCCGTGACTTTTCTTGGTCACATTGTTTCCGGTAAGGGCATTGAGCTAGATCCTAAGAAGACAGAAGTGGGTAAGAATTGGCCTAGACCTTTATCACCTTCGGATATCCGTAGTTTCTTGGACTTAGCCGGTTATTATAGGAGGTTTAATGAAGGGTTTCATCCATTGCTTCTCCATTGACAGCTTTGACTCAAAAGAAGGTTAAATTCACATGGTTCGAAGCATGTGAGAAGAGTTTTCAAGAGTTGAAGGATTGACTTACTTCGGCTACGATATTGACTCTACCGGAAGGATCATATGGTTTTGTGGTTTATTGTGATGCCTCGAGAATTGGGCTAGGATGTGTTCTTATGCAAAATGGGAAGGTCATTGCTTATGCTTCAAGACAACTTAAGGTGCATGAAAAGAACTATCCTACTCATGACTTGGAATTAGCGGCAGTTGTGTTTGCTTTGAAAATATAGCGACATTATTTGTATGGAGTACATGTAGATGTCTTCACCGACCATAAGAGTTTGCAATATGTGTTTAAACAGAAAGATTTGAATCTCCGCCAAAGAAGGTGGCTCGAGTTGTTAAAAGACTATGATATGAGTGTTCTCTATCACCCCGGTAAGGCTAACGTGGTGGCAGATGCTCTTAGTCAATTATATATGGGTAGTGTTGCTCATGTTGAGGATGGTAAGAAAGAGTTGGTTCGCGATGTCCATAGATTGGCTCGATTGGGTGTTAGATTGGTTGATTCTACTAAATGTGGTGTTACGGTTCACAAGGGTTCCGAATCCTCTTTTGTGCATTGCATAATGTGAAAGCTAAGCAGGGTCTTGATCCTAACTTGGTTGAACTAAAGGAAGTGGTACTCAAGAAGTCCATAGAGGTTTTCTCCCAAGGGGGGGATGGTGTGCTTCGATATCAATGTCGTTTGTGTGTTCCCAATGTAGAGGGCTTAAGAGAGCAAGTTTTATCGGAAGCCCATAGTTTTCGATATTCCATCCACCTAGAAGTTACCAAAATGTACCGTGATTTGTGAGAAATTTATTGGTGGAACGGAATGAATAAATATATTACGGAATTTGTGGCTAAGTGTCCTAATTGCCAACAAGTGAAAGTTGAGCATCAAAGGCCTGGAGGTTTGACCCAAGATATTAGTATTCCTACTTGGAAGTGGGAAGATGTGAATATGGATTTTATTGTGGGTTTGCCTCGCACGAGGCGACAATTTGATTCGATTTGGGTTGTTGTTGATAGAATGACAAAGTTAGCCCATTTCATTCCCGTCAAGACTTCTTATTCGGCGGATGATTATGCTAAGTTGTATTTGAGGGAGATGGTTAGGCTGCATGGAGTGCCGTTACCCATTATATCTGATCGTGGTGCATAATTTACTTCTCAATTTTGGAAGTCGTTCCATAAAGGCCTTGGTACTCGTGTTAAGCTTAGTACTACCTTTCATCCCCAAACCGATGGGCAAGCAGAACGTACTATTCAAACTTTTGAAGATATGTTGACAGCTTGTGTAATCGATTTCAAGGGTATTTGGGATGATCATTTGCCTTTGATTGAGTTTGCTTATAACAATAACTACCATTCTAGTATTGGCATGGCTCCATTTGAGGCTCTCTATGGTAGGAGGTGTAGATCACCTATAGGTTGGTTTGAAGTTAATGAAGTTGCTTTGATAGGCCCGGAGTTGGTGCATAAGGCTATGGAGAAAGTTCGACTTATTAGGGAAAGGTTGAAAATGGCTCAAAGTCGACAAAAGTCTTATGCCGATGTTAGGAGAAGAGAATCAAAATTCAATCTGGATGATTGGGTTTACTTGAAAATCTCACCCATGAAGGGTGTAATGAGATTTGGGAAGAAAGGGAAGCTTAGTCCTCGTTATGTAGGCCCATATCAGGTTTTGCTTATGAGCTTGACTTGCCTAATGATTTGGCATCTGTGCATCCGGTTTTCCATGTCTCATTGTTGAAGAAGTGTGTTGGTGATCTGACCACTATAGTGCCATCAGAGAATCTTGGCATAAATGATTGTCTTTCTTATGAAGAGGTTCCGGTTGAGATTTTAGACCGGCAAGTCCAAAAGTTAAGGAATAAGGAAGTTGCTTACGTGAAAGTTCTATGGAGGAATCAATTGGTTGAGGGTGCTACTTGGGAGGCCGAGGCTGATATGATGTCTCGATATCCTCATCTCTTTCCTTCAGATCCTACTCTAGCTTGAGTTATCTTGATCCTCATGGTTCATTCTTTTGGTCTCATGTGTCATAATTGATTTCCATGATTCCTTGATTATGTATGTTCATGAAGAGTCTTATATAATTATGTGCATTTGAGTATGAGTTGCATAAAGGCTTCATGATATGATGTGTTGATCATACTTTAGCTTGGAGTTGATGTTTCCTCCTCGGATATATGCATTTATGTGATTGTATGCTTGGTTGGGTTGTTAGTCTGTGTCTATTACTGAAACGACCCCAAAAATGCCCGAAAATGTGCTTCGGAAACACCTATAATTGTAATTTCCATATATCTCAAAATCCGTGCATGATTTCGGAAATTCGACTTCATATTCTTATTTGTGGGGTCAAATTGAGTGGGAAATGGGTCTAACCCGAATTTTAGAGCAACCGTATCAAAATTCGAAAATCGCAAAAATTGCGATTTGGAGGGTCAACTTTAAAGGGGCATATCTCTTAGCACACAAGGAACTGGAAGGGCTGCAACCTATCAAATTAAAGCTCTTTGAGTTAGCTTTCCAACGCACTTGGTTTCACCTTATTCCGCGTTAGGATGAGGGAGTTATGACCATTTTCGTAAAACCTGTCAGTGCAGAATTTCCAATTCCAGTGAGCGAATTTTCTAGGCGGGTTGGAGTCATTTTTTATAAAAAGGGGATATGTCCCATATTTAGTCATTTTCTAAACTCCAAAAACACTCTCTAAGCCCTCTCCAAAAATTCCACCAAGATCTTCAACCAAATTCAAACATCTCAAGCTCTAATTCCGGATTCAAGACTCAATCTCAAGCTTCGATTCTCCATTCCAATCTTCATCAAGGATTCTCCAAAGTTGAGGTATGTGGGTTTGATTGTGGAAACCTTCCTTTCCACAAGTCCAACCATTTATCCTCTATTTCTACTTCAAGTTTATGGGTCCTCCATGATCAAATTATGAAGGTTGATATATATATGTATGTTGTTGGTGGGCTGATTTATATGGATTTTGGAATTGGTTGGAATTAGTATTCTTGAAATACATGATTTCATTTACATGAACAATTGCCCACCATGTGTTTGATAAAATGCCCATTTATAGAATTCTTAGGAAAGGGAAGGTCCAAGGTACGTCCTATGAGACGGATGGTTATGTAATTACTGAAATGATGATGAAATGGACACATGTATATGATTTTCTCTAAATAAGTGTTGTGAGTCGACCATGCCTAGTACGGGGGGTAGTAGGCCCGTATAACCATATCGAGGGGTTTGTACCTTGGTTGCCTAGTACGGGGGGTAGTAGGCCCGTATAACCATATCGAGGGGTTGGTACCTTGGTCCCTAGCACGGGGGGTGGTAGGCCCGTGTAACCATATCGAGGGGTTGGTACCTTGGTCCCTAGCACGGGGGGTGGTAGGCCCGTGTAACCATATCGAGGGGTTGTACCTTGGTCCTAGCACGGGGGTGGTAGGCCCGTGTACATATTGAGGGGTTTGTACCTCTTTCGCCTCTCCAAGGGGTGGTAGGCCTTGGAAATACTATATTGATGGTCACTCGCCACACATGTACTACGTCCCATTAAATATGATTTTTATGTAAGCATCATTATACATACTATTTTATTAATATGCTATCTATTGGGTATGATTACGCATTTTTCCTATGATGTCCATCTAATGTAGCCTTGCATTGCATCCCATATACTTAGTACATTCAAATGTACTAACGCATACTCTATGCCTACATGATGTCACCATGTAGGGACCGGAGCACCGCTTGACCATCCTCCTCCGCGTGGCTAGTACGATTTTCTATAGTGGTTATTGGTGAGTCCTCCATTTCGGGGATGTTGCTCATGATCTTTTGCTATGTATAAAACTTTTCCTTTCTAGTTATGTTTTGACTATGAGGGTGAGCCCGGTAGTTTGTCTTGGCCCCCGCTAAGTACTCATGTTTAGAGGTGGTGTTGGACAAGTTGTGTATTATGCTTGAGCTTGACTCATCTATGGTATTTATGTATCGTTTCTTTTTTTTTCTTTCTTGCTCCCTTAGTCCCGATTTCCCCCTTGATTATGCTTATCGCTTATGGTCATTTAATTGCTTCCGCGACCAAGGATGTGTAATGATACGCTATGAGGCTTGTTTGGGGTTCCTTCGGGTTCCCCATTCGCCGGTCACATCTAGGCCCTAGGCTTGGGTCGTGACAATTACCCTTCTCAAGATGTCTTGATTCTCATTCGAGGACGAATGTTCCCAAGAGGGAGATATTGTAACACCCCAAGCTTCCAAGGGATTTTAAAATGTAGAACTCACATGAAGATAGTGACCTACGGGGCCGTAGATGGATTGACGGGGCCGTATGTGGGAACCGTCAATGGCACTGTGAAATTTCAGGATTTCCAAGTTTCTGAACCTTGACCTACGGAATAGCAGGACAGTTCGTAGTTCAGTTAACGGACCGTAGATGGGTTTCGTAGATGCCTTCCAGACTTAGCCAAATTTTCAGCCCAAAATAAACTTTCTGAATCAATTGACGGAAGAACAGGACGGTCCATCAATTGATGTACGGATCGTAGATCCTATCCGTCAATTGGCCCCGACAGTTTTTAATTAAGGGCTTTTTGGTCTTTTTCCTAATTGAAGTCGGTTATACCCTTAATCTTAGACCTATAAATACTTTCTAAGCCTAATTCCTTTCATTCTAATTCATTCCAAAACTCTCCTCTCTCAAATATTTCTCTCTCTAAAAAGAAACTCTCTCAACTCTCAAGGAAGAAGAAGGAGCTTGAATCCTCCATTGAAGACCTTCAATCTTCTCCAATTTAATGTGGATTTCTTTGAGGTATGACAGTGTTCACCATTAGGAGTCTTTTCCTCCAATGGGCCCTTCCTCTTCTTCATGATTTTCAAAGGTTTACTCTAACCCAATTGAATTAGGGTTTGTGATCAATCATTGTGGGTTCTTCAATTATGATGCCAATTATTGATTTTATGATTCCTAGTGCACGATCTAGCGTGGCAAAGTAACTTAGTGCACGAATTAGCGTGAATCACATGATTTGATGTAAATATTGCATGAACCCATATGATCCAAAGCTAATTCTCCCCCAATTTGATAATCTATGCTTTGATTGTTGGATTGAGTTATGATTTGATGAAGTTTATGAATTCTCTATGAAATCAAGCATGAATTATGAATGAATTGAGGATAATCTTATGAATTTAGTATGATCAAGTCAAAAGCATGATTTTCCTCTATTACGTGAGTTCCTTCAAGTATGGGTAAATTGTCTTAATTATGGCTTTCTAAGCATGAGCTTGCATTGAATTGCATGTTATGAGTTGAACTTGCATGAACCCATATGAAATCTATGAACTATGAAATATGAGCATGATGAATTAAGGGTGCTTTGAGAGTAAAGTGCCAAAGTTATGATATGATGATGCTATGGTCGAGTAGTGAAATGTTTTCTCACGTAATTCTCCCATTATGATAAAAGAAGAACAAAGAGGCGATTACCCATGTTCTTAAGGAGCTATTCTAATGATGTAAGCTTGGACAAGGTCCATGAAAGATGAATATCTATAAGCATGATTTTAGCTTGAATTGGTAACCCTAGTTGTACCTTTTCATGGTTGATGATATAAATATGTTAATGACTAATCCATGGGAATTATGCTTAGCACCGAGTGGATATTGAGATGGAAACCCTCCCGTTAGTAGAGGTCGGGTCTTCTAGTGAAAGCTCTCTCGTTAGTAGAGGCCGGGTTTTCAAGATGTAACTCTCCCGTTAGTTGAGGCCGAGTATCCTAAAGCAATCTCTATCCCATAAACTATGTTGCCACCATAGGATGTTGTCTTTAAGTAGGCATTAGCTAGTGGATCCGTATAAGGTAAGAAGTTCATGGTCTTACCTTGGCAAGTAGGACACCCCTTTTCGGTGTGGGGTAGACACCGGATTCCGTGTTGATAGGTCACATGGTCTTACATGTCGGTTAAGGCTTTTCCCCACAAGTTAATGAACAAGTGTTCTCATGATGAAGTAAAGAAAAGAAGGAAAGATGATTTAGCTTGCTTTGGCCTTGATATATGCTTTATGTTTCATGTTTCTCATGTTTATCATGTTTTTAGCTTGGCCATTACATGTCATGATTATGTCTCTATCTCTAGTATGATTTATGTGTTTATATGCATTGCTATCATACTTAGTACTTAATTGTGCTAACGCATACTTTTGCCTGCATCAATTTCCTTGGTGTAGGACATGGCAGTTCTCCTACTCATGGCTAGAGCTTTGACTTAGAGTTGATAAAAAGACTTGGTGAGTCCTCATCCACCAGAGGACATAGCCTTGTCGGATTTTACTTTGATGTCTTTCCTTATGTCGGATATTGTATTGGGCTGCGTCCCTATCACTTTTACTCGTATTCTATGATATTAGAAGGCTTTGAGTCATGAGTTGTAGACTTCCGCTGATTTGAGTCCAGTTTTGATATGAAATGCTCTTTTGAACTCTTATTTCTCTATATCTTGTATGTTATGTATGCTAAGGGCTTGTATGTGGCCTCTCGGGGTCTTGTACGCCGTGTTACATCTAGGGGCTACCCTGGGTCGTGAAAATATGTCTTCATTTGGTGTCCATCAAGCTCCTCTAAAGATTTCATATGATCTATCATATCCTTTCCGTTATCATCCTCCCCTTCCTGAAAAAAATTCGTCCTCGAATCCAACCCTTGCAAAAACATAAGAAGGACAAGAAACCAAGAAGCTTCATTGCATGAGGGTTATCAAATGAAAACATATGTGGAATTATCGAAATCTAATTGAATTTATGAGCAACAAAGGACTTTATACCTTCATCTCTCAATTGAATCCGATCAAACAACAATAACCCAATCTCAATCAAAAATGAGAAAACAAAATTGAATCCACAAAGAGGGTAACTCGATGATCGATTAAGCTAGAAGAAGTTGACTATCAATTCTAAGAGTTAACCACTAATTACTCACTAATTCCTTAAGGAAATTAAACTGACACTAAATTATCAACTACAATTTGAGAGCATTCAATTTCAACATTCAACATACTCTAAGTCTTTCAAAATGAAAAAAGACTAATATTTATACTTAGGAAATAAAGAAGACACTTCTTTAACAATTTTACCCTTAATGAGATAAGGGTCTTGTTTGACTGTCTTCTTTTGTGAATTCTTGAATTCATGAGATGACCATTTGCATACATGACACTTTCTTCTTTCTCTTCAATTTGGTGGACCTTTAACACATTATATGTCCTTATTTTTTGCCTATCAAACTCCTCTAAGCTTTCATATGATTTATGCTAGCCATGTTGTTATCATCCTCCCCTTTTTGAAAAGGGTTTGTCCTAGAATCCAAACCTTGCAAAACATAAGAAGGAAAATCAACCAAGAGGTCCTCATAGAATGAGGGTTAGTACAATTGTTAGCACAAAAAACATCATACTAAGGAGACTCAATCTCAAGGAACAACCAAGTATCCTCCATTATCATGACTATTAAGCCCATACATGGAGCACAAGGAAATTGACTATTCCACACATCAAATGGATAATACCACCCAAAAGATGGCACTACTACAAGCTCACATACTCTGAGACATTTACTGGGGTCTAAATGATAGAAGGTCCACCCCATAATCGGGTCATACAAATAAGTATATACCTCAATGAAACCCTGACCCAAATGCAATGCACATTTAAGATAACTATGAGACTTGCCATAAGCAAAGAGATAATAGAGAAAGGTATCATGCACATTGGGGTCATCTGAGGTGTTTCTATATGCAAGATCACAACTCGATTCAAGGATCCTAGCACTCATTACATCATAAGATGGAACACACAAAGACAACATGATGAATTTAGGATAAACCTCACCTTCTCTTGACAAATAACTCCTACCCTCATAAGATGTGCAAGCAATAAGATCATACGCAAAGAGGTAGTAAAGAAAGGGGGTTAGAAAACTACCATTTTCCATACACAATGTAGGCCCCTCAAGTGGATTGTAAGCCCTCAAGAAGGACTTCCCATCATAGGGAAAGATTCCAACAATTTCCTCCAAATTGTGCTTGTCATCTTGGCCAAGCATCACTAAACAAGTGCCACAATTCAACTCATTACCGGGGTCAAATGAAAAGGAAATCCATAAACATGGATCAAGCACACCTTTTTTTTCCCGGTTGGCACCCTTATCTTCCAATAACATACTCCACTCAAAATTGCAAGCATCATCATATGCAAACAAGTAATAAAAAAGGTTCTACATAAATGAACTTCATCCAAGGTGTGCCCACATATAGAATCATACTTTGATCCACAAGCATTATGGCCTTGATAAAAAAATGGGGTCATACAAGAATGAAGGGCTCATTTTAAAACATACGCCCTCTTCTTTTTTACCACTAACCCCTCCAATAGACGTACTATCATATTCCAAGAAGAGAGTTCCATCTTTGGAAAGTGTGTCATTGTACCATAGTGGATTCTCAATCACTTGGTAACCTTCAAGAGGGACTACACTTCTATCATGCCAAGACACACCATTATGCATTTCACCATCATTAGTCATGTCGACATCAAAAAATGGATTATTACACACAAGTTGATCAACACCAATATCACTTGATAATAAACTATCATTCAAAGTACATGTATCAACACTAGGTGGACACAAATTGATTTTACTAGAACAATCAATTCGGTCATCAATAGGATCAACTAGTGTATCCACATTCTCAACATGCACATCATCAAAACATGACAAAGAACTACATGGCAATGTAATATCACTCAAGGCATAACTGTCAACACTAGGTGTATACAAATTGATCTTCATGTTTATGTCTTTATCGACCACTTGCAATATGTATTCAAGCAAAAGGATCTAAATCATCTCCAAAGGAGATGGCTTGAGTTGCTAAAGGATTATGACATGAGTGTCCTCTATTACCCCGGTAAGGCGAATGTGGTGGCAGAAGCTCTTAGTATATTATCGATGGGTAGTGTTGCTCATGTTGAGGATGATAAGAAGGAGTTGGCTTGCGATTTTCATAGATTGGCCCGATTGGGTGTTCGGTTAGTTGATTCTAATAAAGGTGGTGTTATTTTTCACTATTGTTAAGGAAACACTCAAGGATCGAGTGTCCCATTTCATAGAAGGCATGAAGCAGGCGGGATCTAATGGTTTAGAATCATCCTTTGTGTGGTATGTGAAAGCCAAGCAATGTCTTGATCTGGTTTTGGTTGATTTGAAGGAAACAGTGCTTAAAAAGTCCATTGAGGCTTTTTCCCAAGGGGGAGATGGTGTGCTTCGATATCAAAGTCTTTTGTGTGTTCCCAATGTTGATTATTTGAGGGAGTAGATTTTATCAGAGGCCTATATTTCTCGATATTCTATTCACCCGGGAGCCACCAAGATGTATCGTGATTTGCAGGAGGTCTATTGGTGGAATGGAATGAAGAAGGACATTGCGAAATTTGTGGCTAAGTGTCCTAATTGTCAACAAGTGAAAGTTGAACATAAAAAGCCAAGAGGTTTGTCCCAAGACGTTGGCATCCCTACTTAAAAATGGGAAGATTTGAATATGGACTTTATTGTCGATTTTCCCTGCACTCGGCGACAACATGAATCAATTTGGCTTATTGTGGATCGTATGACAAAGTTGGCTTACTTCATTCCCATCAAGGTTTCTTATTTGGGGGAGGATTATTCTAAGTTATACCTAAGGGAGATGGTTAGGTTGCATGGAATGCCCCTATCAATTATCTCCGATCATGGTACTCAATTCACTTCTCAATTTTGAAAATCTTTCCAAAAAGGCCTTGCTACTCGTGTCAAGCTTAGTACGGTCTTTCATCCTCAAACTGACGGACAAGGGGAGCGTACTATCCAAAGTTTTGAAGATATGTTGAGAGCTTGTGTGATTGACTTTAAGGGTAATTGGGATGATCATTTGCCTTTGATTGAGTTTGCTTATAATAATAGCTATCATTCAAGTATTGGTATGGTTCATTTGAGGCCTTTTATGATAGGAGGTGTAGATCTCTTATAGGTTGGTTTGAAGTTGGTGAGATTGGTTTGATAGGTCCCGAGTTGGTACATGAGGCTATGGAGAAAGTTTGGTTTATTAGAGAAAGGTTGAGCTAGAACGACTCAAAGTCGACAAAAGTCATATGCCGATGTTAGAAGAAGAGATCTAGAATTTGATGTTAATGATTGGGTTTACTTGAAAATCTCACCCATGAAGGGTGTAATGAGGTTTGGAAAGAAAGGGGAGCTTAGTCCCTATTATGCGGGCCCATATCAGATTTTGAGGTGAATTGGTAAGGCTGCTTACGAACTTAATTTGCCTAATGACTTAGCATCGGTGCATTCAGTTTTCCATGTCCCCTTGTTGAAGAAATGTATTGGTGATCCGACATTCGTTGTATCATTGGAGAGTCTTGGTATAATAGAGAGTCTTTCTTATGAAGAGATTCCAATTAAGATTTTAGACTGGCAAGTTAAAAAGTTAAGAAATAAGGAAGTTGCATCCATAAAGGTTGGGTGCTACTTGGGAAGCTGAGGACGATATGATGTCCCGTTACCCCCATCTCTTTCCCTCCGATACTACTCTAGCTAGAGGTATTTAGTGTCTCATGGTTCATCCTCATGTCTTAGCCATTTTCATGTTTCCTCATGTATGCATGCTCATGAAAACTTGCTTTTGAGATTTTGATTTAGCTATGATTGATTTCTTCATGATTATGTGCATTTGAGTATAACTTGCATGGATACCTTATAAAATAATGTTTCGAATATGTTTAAGCTAGGAGTTGATGTTTCTCCTAGGTTATGTGTTGTTGATGAAGTTGTATTCTTGTTGGATTGTTAGATCTCTTTCCCTACCCTCCTTATGTCACCTTGAGTCCTAATCGAGGACGAATGTTTCCAAGAGGGAGATATTGTAACACCTCGGATTCAAAAAAGAAGGAAAGTACAGTTTTGGGTTCCATGCATGACCTATGGCTCCCACCTACGGTTGGTAGAAGCATCCACTGACCGTAGATGACATACGTAGGGAGATGGGAGATGAAAATAAATTTTAAGGAGAAAGGTTAGGACCTACGGTGGCCATGTACGGTCCATAGGTAGACCTACCAATCGTACATGGATCCCGTCGAATGATAGTCCAAAATCAAAGTTTCTGAACCTTACCTATGGCTGACAAGGAAGGTCCGTAGTAGGACTTACGTACTGTAGGTCTGAACTGTAGGTGAGGATCGACAGCTACTTTAAAGGGTCTTTTTAATCTGTTTTTAATTTTTTTAACCCAATACTATGTCGTTCTTGTCTTCTACCCTAAGCCCTATATAAAGGTTTTAAACCCTCAATTTACCCACTTCAACTCTTTCTACTAAATTCCCAAAACTTGACCAAATTCATCCTCCCAATTTTCTCAAGTCTAAGGAAGAAGAAGAAGAGTTAGGGAACCATTCAAATCTCCAAATTCTCCATTTTTTCTTGGGTTAAAAGGATCAAGGTATCTGTTTATTCACCCATGGAGTTCTTTCCTCCATGGGGTCCCCAAAGATTTTAATTTCCCAATTCAATTTCAAATTGATCAAATTAGGATTTCAATCCAATGAATGGGGTTTCTTCCAATTATGATTGATTATGATTAGTAAAGTATTCTAATGCATGAATTGATGTTAATCTCTGATATTTAGTTTAAATGGCATTGACTTGTAACACCCTGAAAATTTCTAAAGTTAAAACTCCAACCATTCTTGAATTGCATATAAGGTCGTATCGAGTGATTCTTAATTGTTCTTAGATTATAAGGTCAATTCATTAGTGTGGAAATGATTTTGGATATCAATTTGGGTCACTAGAACCCCCTAGCACAAAGTTGAGTTGGAAGCTTCCCTACCGAGTGAGTTTTGACATAAGATTCTACTTAGGTCAACTTCCAACGATTATATCTTTCAGCACATAATGATTTAGGTGGTCCATAAGCTATCAAATCTAAGGTCTTTGAGTCCGCTTTCAAAAACCACCAAGTTTGCTCCATTTGAAGCTAGGAGTAAAAAGTTATGCCCGTTTGAGTGAAGCCTCTCTAGTTAAGGCTTTTCATCCGTTTAAGAAAAGGGTAGTTTGGTCTTTTCCTTACCCCAATAGGCCTACCCACATTTTTCCTCACCCAATTAAGGGTCTAATCAGATGCTAAACCACTCTTGGTCGTTCCCAAACTCTTAGAAAAATAAGAGAAAAGTTCAAGAGGAGAAAGAGCCAGGTTTTTTAGCATTCGTCAAGATACCGTCGATTCTCACCAAGGACATTGTTCTTTCCAGGTATGTAAGGCTTCCCATAGTGATGGATTTGTTCATCCTCACGCCAAGCATGAAATTCTTCGTTAATTTGCCCATATAATCATTTATGTAAGTATTCTTGAAGAGTTCTTGAGTTTTAAGCTTCATTCTTTATCAATGGAGGTTTTGAGTTCTTGAGGTGAGCGTTTTGCGAATGAGTGGTGGTTCTTGATAGAATTTGAGTGGCATTTTAATAATTTCATGTTGGGTTTGTGAATCAAAGAGAGTTTGGAAGAAATCAATCGATTCTAGATGAGTTAGGACCCGAAATTAAGCAAGAATATTCGTCAAAAATTCTGGGAAAGGGGCAGGCGTGGCACGCCACCATAGCGCCAGAGAGTTTCTTTTGAAGTTTGGGGCCTGGCGCCCTGCGTCAGCAGTACGCCTTAAACGTTCTTCTGAAGTTTGGGGCCTGGCGCCTCACGCCAGCAGTGCGCCAGGGGTCGCCAGGGCCCATTTCTTCTCCGTTCTTTTGGGTGTGTTCCTTTAAGTTGTGTCTATGTTTTCCCACTCTATATTAACTCCTATAAGCTCCATTTATCATTGAAAATTCATGTATTATCCTACTCACATGTCTTAATTTACATTCCAAACTAAAGTAAGTTTAAGAGGGAAGTTCAAGAGGTCTTTTTGAGTCATTTTGAGAAATCTTTTGTAATTATCAATGGTTTTGAACTAAGTCTTGAGAAAGTAAATATGAGAATGAGAAGAGTTGTATTCACGATTGAAAAAGAGTATAAGGGAACTAAGTATTCCCAAATGTAACACTTTTACATTTAAAAGAGAGAAGCATTGATCTTTAAATGAGTTTATGAGTTTAGAGATGTTTCAGAGTATTACCTCTATTAAGAGGATCATTTGAGTAATTACCTCAAATTGAGAAAGAGTTTTGTTTTATGCATTTGAGCATGAGTATATTATTGGGAGTAGTATTGAGCACCGATATGGGGATGAGTTCATATAACTCAAAATCCTCATAAACCATATCTGCCAAAACTATTTTGATAAAAACCAATTTGGAAAATCTAAGGTTGTTACTAGACAACCAATTCAGTGGAATGAAATTGATTTTCCACAAGAATGGGTCATTGAAGGTGCAGCCCAACCTAAAAACAATATTAATGATGAAGTCTCAGAAGTAGAACAGTTAAATGATGGAACTGTTAAAATAAAATTTTCTGATAATAAAATTGATAACAATAGTATGACCTCTAGATTATCTAGATCTATTTCATCATATATTTCTCCTATTGATTATATTGTCCAGATTCCTTCAAGAGCATCTACTTCTCAGATTAGAGAAAATTATAGATGTGATAATATTAAAATTGATAAAGATAATATTGCGAGGCCTATGCCAAGATCCAGTTCTGACATACATATAACTGAGTCTGAAATGAATTTTCCAGATGAACTTTCAACATAAAAATTATTTTATGATGAATGAAAAACAAGTTGATTTTAGCCCGGGGTCTCCGGCAAGAGAAAAAATCTTGAAAGAATTCTTGAAATCAAGATGGAAACCTTTCAGAAAATGGTTTTTCAAAAATTTTAATAAAGAAGAATAGATCAATTTCCAAGAAGAATTTAGTAAAGATCTTTCCGAATCAAAGTAAAATATTTTAATTGCTTTTGTGCCATGGTTTATGGACAAATATGTTAATAATTATATCTCTGTAATAGAAAGAAATTTTACATTAAGTAATGGAGAAATTATCAAATCTATTTTTCCTCCTTTTACAATCTTTTCAAATTGAAAAAGATGAAAAAACTGTATATTTTAATGCTTTAGCAAAATTATTTGAAGATAATATAGCTCTTCTTACTGCTCAATACATTAATATTATGATAAAGTAGCAGAATTATGCTAACATATATATGAGTATTTTAGGAGAACAAATTATTTCCATTCATGGTAGAATTGATAAATTACTTTCTGAGATCAGATCCAACACTAAAGGAAAAGAGAAAATAGCTACCACTAGTGTTCAACCTCCCCCTAAGGTAAGGGATTTCAAATTAAGAAACCTCTCGGATCTAGAAAGTCTTCTAGAGAAAAAATTTAAGGGATTAAATCTTAAACCCTTAAGTAGCAATAGTCTTGATAACCAAGAAGATAATCATGAAAAAGAGATCTCGAATGACATTAATAAGATCTCAGAAAAATATGCTAGAAAGCCTGTTCAAAGGATATATTACTATCCAAGGCCCACTCCTCAGGATGTGCTTTTAGAATAATATGAGCACGTTATAACTAATAATTATAATGGTAAGGAGATCTATGAGTGGAATATAGATGGTTACACAGATAGACAGATTTATACGACTGTACAGAGAATGCTAATGTATAGTACTATCTGTAAGGCAAATAAGAATAGTGATGAAACTATTGCGGACATGATAACTGCAGGATTTACGGGCCAACTAAAAGGTTGGTGGGATAATTATTTAAATCCTGAGCAACGTGATGAGATTCTCCAGGCAGTTAAGCAAGAGGGAGAACAAGATATTACTCAGAATGTTGTTTATACCCTTGTTCTTAATATCAAGGAACATTTCTCAGGAAGATGGTATGATAATAGTGAGACCACAAGAACTATGCTACGAAATCTTAGATGTAAGACTCTCACATCATTTAGATGGTATAAATATGTTTTTCTAAGCAGAGTGATGGAATTACTAGAATGTAATAGGTCCCATTGGAAATCAAAATTTATAGATGGTCTACCAGCTCATTGGTGAAAGGGTTAGAAAAGCTCTTAGAGGAGATAGTCACAGTATCCTCTATGATAATTATACTTATGGAAAACTTATAAGTGCTTGTGTACAAGAAGGATTATCCTTATGCAATGAAATTAAGCTAAATCAATAGATTAAAAAGCATCGTCGTAATGAAAGACAACAACTTGGAGAGTTCTGTGAACAATTCGCTTTGGAAATTCTGAAATCATCTTCCAGGATTAAAAAAATTAATAAGCATTCTTCCAAAAAGGATTATAAAGGGAAGAAAAGGAGAATTGAAAAGAAAGAAAAAAGAGCAGAAACGCATAGAGGGAAAAGAAGATTTAATAAATCTCAGGCAAGATTCAATAAATCTGATACTTGCCACAAATGTGGTAGATTTGGTCATTATGCTAGAGACTGCAGGGTAAAAGAAAAGATTAAAACCCTTGATATTGATGAAAACATTAAGGATTCTTTATGTAAGATCCTTTTAAATTCTTAATCTGAAGAAACAGATGATGGATACAACAGTCTTGAGGAATCCTCTACGGATGAAGACTTAAGAGCACTTTACCAAGAAGACTGTATCTCATCAGAAAATGAATGTACGCCATGTCAGCAAGGAGAATCTTGTGATAACAAGGAAGAAGATGATCTTTATAAGATTTATTTTCAATTCAAGGAATTGAGCACTAATGTCATTGATAATGAAAAAATTATAGAACTCCTTCAAATAGTAAAAGATCCTGAAATAAAAGCTCAGATTATTGATAAAATCAGCGGGGCTACTACATCTAAAAATGAGGATAATGTTGCTTCCAAATGCACACGCAAGTGTACGTGGTCGCTGAAGTAATAAGTGACTCTTTAAGAACCGGAATATCGAACCCACAGAGACTTGTCAATTAACTATTTACTAAATTATACTAGTCTAATTATTTATTTAAGAGTGTCAAAAGAAATAAAAGAATGCAAGAATTAAATACTAAGATTAACTTACAGTGATTGTGACAATTTCAGGGCTGCAACATGCATAGGTTTTCATGTATCGCATCTCATGCAATGAATTAATTAAGGTTATCAAATTACTGATTTACAGGGTTGATTTTATGATCATGATCTCTCGACCTTTAATCGCCTACTCCAACTAGCTGTCTAACTACATCGTTGAGCAGGGATAGGCAGTCCTAATTGGCGAGCATTTATATTTCATCCTGTTTCGTAACCAAGCGAGGTGTTCATCCGAGCGTCACTCCTAAACACGAATCTAAACAAAGTTAGAACAAGCTCTTTGCATTCTCTGGTCTATCTACCTCTTTATCTCTCGAGTCCAAGAATAGACAATAGATTTATTTCTATGGTGGCCTAGCATGAAATACTAAAACAAGAACACAAAAGTAATTTAAGCGATAACCAATAATTAATTCAAAACAATCGATGTTCAACAATTACCCATCGCCGCAGCCCCATAACAAGGGTCTTTAGCTACTAATACCTAAGAAAAGAAGAAGAAAAGAACCCTAAAAAGTATTGACAACTTTTCCTTTCACAATGTCTTCCAATTCTCAAAAAGTGTTCTCCAATAATTATTTCTATGGACTATTTATAGATGTAGAAAACTCTAAATAAAATATTGAGTCCAAAACAAATTAGGAAACCCAAAACCAAAAGGAATTGGGTCTCACGTTGAGACAGTGACCCGACTTCAATTGTGTTTGCTGTTGTGCCTTCCGTGAGTGACACGTGGTAAGAGTCTTCAATTTGCAATTCACTTGTAATTTGTAATTTGCAATCTTATGCACTTTATATTATACATTATTATATTGAATTTATTCCATTAAGCTGCCTGCTTGATTTTTTTCTATAATCTTCTATCTTTAATTCGTTTTAGCTCCAAACTTCTTCATCTTCACACCAATTCAGTCCTACAAATAAAATATACTATTTAGCACAATCCATAAAATTCATGTTAAAAAAGGACAAATATAAATAATAAATATGAGGTAATTAATGATAAGAAAATATATTTTTGGCCTCAGATCAGATAATGTCCCCACAAAAGAAGGTTCACATACCATGTCTGAAGTCAAGAAATTACGTCAGAAAAAAGGAAGCTAATAAGCACTCCTACTACTATTCAAGAATTAAAAGAAGAGATTAATAATCTCAAAAATGATATTCCGATCCTAAAAAATAAGAATATTATTATTGAAAATAGACTGGATAATATCGAAAGTCTAAAAGAACTTGATAATAGTTCTGAGTCTTCATATGGAGAAAAAGATGAGGAAAATAGTTTTCTGAAAACCCTTAATTTCAGAAAAAATAATGATAGGGAGGATTTTTTACAAAGCTTAAAAGTAGTTACTTCCCAAAATTTTTATACAAAATTTACCCTTCTTATTGACTACAATTATAAAAAAGAATTTACAGCTTTAATTGATAGTGTTGCTGATTTAAATTGTATACAAGAAGGATTAATTCCTTCCAGGTATTTTCATTAAACTACTCATAGCCTTAGATCTACAAATGGTAGCAAAATGGGAATAGAATGTATACTACCTAAAGCTTTTATTTGTAAGGAAAATAATTGTATCCCTCAAAATTTTGTGTTAGTAAAAGATATTACTAACAAAATTATTTTGGGTGTTCCTTTTATAAATGATATTTTCCCTCTTACTTATTGGGATATTAAAAAAATTATTGGAACTTGGAATGAAAAACCTTTCATAATTGAGTTTATAACTAAACCGTTTACAAGAATGATTAATGAATTATCTTCTAGATTAATTTCAAAAAATCAACAAATTAATTTTATAAAAGGAGAAATTAATAGCATTGAAGCAGACGTCTTGTTACAGAACCCTAAATTACAGGAAAAAAATCATCTTTTAAGAAATCAATTTCATCTGCAGATTTGTGCAGATCATCCAAATGCATTTTGAAACAGAAAAAAACATTTAGTAAATCTGCCTTATGAAGATAGCTTTGTTGAAAGTAATATTCCTACTAAAGCAAGACCTTTCCAAATGAATTAAGCTTATTTGGAGTTTTGCAAAAAGGAAATTGAATCTTTACTTCAGAAAGGCCTGATAAGATATTCTAAATCACCTTGGTCTTGCACAACCTTTTATGTTAATAAACATGTAGAACAAGAAAGAGATGCCCCCAGGTTAGTCATAAATTATAAACCTTTCAATAAGGCTTTAAAATGGATTAGGTATCCTATTCCTAATAAGAAGGATTTACTCGATAGAGTTTATGATGCAATCATATTTTCAAAATTTGATTTAAAATCAGGTTACTGGCAGATTCAAATTGATGAATCAGACAGCTATAAAACTGCTTTTAATGTTTCTATGAGACAGTTTGAATCGAACGTTATGCCTTTCGGTCTGAAAAAGGCTCCTTTAGAATTTCAAAAATTATGAATGAAACTTTTATTCCTTACAACAATTTTATAATTGTTTACATAGATGATATTCTGGTATTTTCTAAAACAATAGAAACTCATTTTAAACATTTAGATTTATTTAAAAAAATTATTATTCAGAATAGATTAGTTATTTTTACTCCAAAAATGTTCCTATTCCAAACATATGTTAGATTTTTGGGCCATAATAATTAAAAGGGAAAAATAAGTCCCATTAGTAGGAGTATTGAATTTCCATCTAAGTTTCCTGATACCTTAACTGATAAAACCCAGTTACAAAGATTTCTTGGTAGTCTTAACTATGTTGCTCCTTTTATAAAGGATTTAGCCAAGGATACGGCCATCTTATATGACAGATTAAAAAAGAATCCTACTGCTTGGACTAGTAATCATACTAAAATTGTCATACAGATTAAGGGTAAGGTTAAAAACCTCCCTTGTCTAACTTTAGCTAATCTAAATTGGAGAAAAACTGTGGAAACTGATGCTTCAAGCATCAGTTATGGAGGTGTCTTAACACAATTCTACCCTGATAATAAACAGAATTATATTGTTCAATTTTATTCTGGTAAATGGAATAATAGCCAGAAAACCTATGCCATGGTGGCAAAAGAGATATTGGCTATAGTAAAATGTGTTTTAAAATTCCAAGGGGATTTATATAATGAGAAGTTTTTGATAAAAACAAATTGTCAAGCTGCTAAATTTATGTTTAATAAAGATTTTAAACATGATGTTTCAAAACAAATGTTTGCTAGATAGAAGGCTTTATTAGCTCCATTTGATTGCGAAATTCAGTATAAAAAAGGATCAGATAATAGTCTGCCTGACTTTCTCACAAGAGAATATTTAAACTAATCATCTATTTTTATGAATGATAGGATGCGACCATCTTGGCCCCCACCCGCAAGGAGGGGAAGAGGAAAAGCAGGAACATGTAGAGGTAATATCCTTGCCCAATTAGGAAATCAAAAACTAATAGCAGCTAGTATTGCTAATACAACATATCTTAATACTGATCATCCAATGTATAAGGAATTCATGGATTTTATAAAATCCAAACAAGAAAAAAATGATGCTCCTCAGTCATATTCCACAGTTCTCACAGATGATGAGAACATAGAAATATTTGATCAAAATGACAAGAAAGAGGTAATACTTCTTCTTGAACAAAATGACCTAAAATGGAAAGATGATCCTTGGAAAATAATGCACAGATATTTGGACTCAGTATCATATACTTGGCATGGGCCTTGCAATATTATCTTTATCAATTTTAATATTATCACATCTATAATTTTCTCTAATCTGAGAAGTAGATGCTCTTGAAGGAATCTGCACAATATAATCAATTGGAGAACTATATGAAGAAGTAGATCTAGATAGTCTGGAGGTTATACTATAGTTATCAATTTTATTATCAGAAAATTTAATTTTAACAGTTCCATCATTTAACTGTTCTACTTCTGAAACTTCATTATTAATATTGCTTTTGGGTTGGGCTGCACCTTCAATGACCCATTCTTGTGGAAAATTACAGAGCAAGAAAAGAAAAGAAAAGAAAGGGAGAAAAGAAAAGGAAAAACATAAGAGGAAAATAGGAATTTCATTCCAAAACATGAAGGTAATGATTCTCTTCCTTTCCATTTAATTTTTATGTGATTATGAATAGATTTTTAGTGTAGAAATGTGTATAATTTATACTGAATTAAGAAAATATAGGTCTAGGGTTCTTAGAATAAAACCTTGATTTGGGGGGTCGAATAACGATCTATTTTAGCTGAAATTTGGTATGCAAGTTTGTTTTATTATGGGTGAACATAATCTGAAAGAAAATTTCAGATTCGAATTTAGTGGCTTGGGATAACTTTTTGACCCAATTTTTTAGCCGAAACTAAATATAGTAATATGGGTGTCATTGGATTCGTATTCTTATTAGGATTATATATTTGATAGATTTGAAGCGCTTTGAAGCTTTATGAAAGGGAAATTCCTGATCTTAAGGATTCGTGGCATATATTCGGCTTTTGAGGTATGTTAAGACTTCCTAGACTTCGTTGAGGGACGTTTTCTAATTAAAGATTAACAATTGAATAGATAATGTGTAAGGGCAAAAGATGGGGGTCTCGTACCAATGGTGTGATGGGCATTGGTACGAGTACCGGTGTTATTAAAGGGAACGTTTATTAATATAATATGATAGATTGTAATTCGAGAATGCCAAAGCATATGGGCATTAGCTGATGTATTTAGTGACTTGATTTCTTTTTTGTGGTTGTGTTTCTTTATTGAACCCGTATAATTGTGATAATTGAGGCGATTATATGTCATAGTGACATTTGAATTATTGAGATGTTGCATCACCCCTTTTTATTGATATCATATTGTGCGCATGCATTGACATGAGATTGAGTATGAGTAAAGGTCTAACACGTGGAGATCATCCGTGTTGAGATAAAGTTATGATTATAATTTGGGCGCGTGGAGATTGTCCATGCGAGGGATTGGTTATGATTATAAGTTGGGCACGTGGAGATCGTCCGTGCTGGGAATTGGGTGATTTTATGATAGTGCGTTGAGATCGTCCGCATAGACACGTGGAGATCGTCCGTGTCGGTATATGAACCTCACGAGTCCCCCATGGGTCATGAACTCTCGATTTATTTTAGAGGAGTATCATGTATATACGTTTGAGAGAGTACTTGGCATTTGAGGCATATCATTTCATTGTATCGCATTGCATTGCATCTCATTGCATCCTTCATTCTTGTTTGATTATGTGTTTTATTGGTGTTTGGACATTACATGACATTTGATTATCCCTATTGATGAAAACTTGGTTGATAAGTATAATGTGGACTTGTAAAATTAAAGGATTATTTTCTTATATACTCATGTCACTAGTTCTTCGTTGTCGGTCTATGAGATATACTGGGTACACGTGGTTTCGTACTCATACTACACTTGCTGCACTCTTTGTGGTGCAGATTGGATTTTGAATTCGAGCGCACTTCGTGGAGCTTTCAGAGTTGAGTTTGAGTTATCTTGGAGTTGTGGTGAGTTGCTTAGCTATTCTGTGGCCCGCACCTACCTCTATGTCTTTAGTTATTATTGTATTTTAGTATTCAGACAGGATATTCCTTACGTCTAGGTTGCCATTTAGTACCAGACTTGTATCGTCGTTTAGAAACTCTTGTACTTATGACATTAAATCTTGGGGTGGTATTTCAGCTTTTCGCATTTATAATTTTGAAGGACTTAGTATTCAGGATATGTTGCTTGTCACTTATCTTTTCACTTTAATTATTAAGGTGAATTGGTAAAGGTATTGAGTTGGCTTACCTATCGGTTCGGAATATAGGTGCTTTCACGACTTGTATTTTTTTGGGTCGTGACAATCGAGTTTGTTTAGAAACTGGATTGAAAAGTTATTATTTTTGAAGTATTGAGTTTTAGAAGGTCTAAAGTGTTTGAAAGTGGTTTTTGGTATGAACCAGTGTTTTGAGTTTCAAAATGGAATTTTATTAATTCCATCAATTCCACAATATGGAATTTTGTCTAGAAGAATCATCAATTTCAGGTTCGAGGTTGTTTTGTCGATTTGAGCCCTTGAGTTGGAAGTTTGGATGATTTTAGACTAAGGGTTTACTTTGGTCAACGTTTGGAGTTCATATGCTTAGATCAGATTTCCGACGATTCCATTAGATTCGAAAATAATTTTAGGCCTTATCTTTGATTTTTCAAAGGTTTCGAGAGTAGTTTGGTATTTTTAAATTTTAAGAAAGTTTATTGCGGCTTTCACGGGTATTGGGTCAAGGTGACCGTGAATCCGCGATTCAACGGTTCCATTGTGTCTGGAACGTCAATTTTAGTTGGGCAGCATATATGGTTTATGTACTCGGGGTTCCAAACGAATCGCGAGGGTCCTTTTGAAAACTTTTGTGCCTTGTGTGAATTGCTAGTTTCTATTTTCTGGTGCAAGATATTTTGTTCATCGCGACTTTGAGACCTTCTCTCGTGATCGCATGGAGTTGTTTTTGTATGCATCGCGATCACATGACCCTTGTCATGATTGCTTAGATGTCAGTTTCCTAGTCATCATGATTGTGTGAGACCTAGTCGTGATCTCAATGGTCAAAGTTAATTAGTTGACCTAGTTAACTCATCGCGATCGTGAAGCCTATCACGAATAGTAAAATAGGTCAGGGTAGAACTTTTTCTCAAAATCAGGATTTCTACTCAATTCCTCCATTTTTGAACCCTAGAAGCTTGGTAGAGGTGAATTTGAAAGAGTTTTTTAAGAACCTTTGATTTGGTAACAAACTTTAACCTCCCATCTTTATTACTCATTAATTATTCCCAGATTTTTGCCATCTAATTTATAGTTTTGAGTTTAAGCTTTATGAAATTTTCAAGAATTTGAGTCCCAAGGAAAATGGTGGTTTAAGTATGATTTCAACTCCATTTTTGAAATGGTTTTCACCAATGATTTACAAATCTTTGGGTAATGTAATTTTATATTAATTTCCAGAGTTAACCTTCATTTCCGAAAT
Organism: Solanum appendiculatum; assembly: GCA_018342035.1. NCBI lineage: Eukaryota > Viridiplantae > Streptophyta > Magnoliopsida > Solanales > Solanaceae > Solanum > Solanum appendiculatum. The sequence continues at coordinate 39,224 of JAGDQO010001147.1, forward strand.
TGGATGTTTGGGTCATTTTGACCCCATTTTCCAAAAACATTGATATGGGTGTTGATAGTTCCAAATTTTTATTGTGATTTCTTATTTGAATAGCTTGTGTTGATTTGGAGATCCTACGAAAGGGAAAATCTCAAGTAATAGAGTGATTGAGCGATTTTCTGTAACACCTCAAAATCGAAAGTTGAGTTTGGAAAGGGAAAACTTTATTTTTGGCACTGATGCAGGTTCTTACGAGCCTACCAACAGATCGTGGGAAGCTCTACGGCCCATAGGAAGGCAGTCGTAGGAGATGAATTGAAGTTTGAAAAATGTCTAGTATATGATATGTGTCTACGGACCACCAAGACGGTTTGTAGGACAGGCTCATAGAAGTTGTTTGGACTTGGTGAAATCATGGATGGTTTTTGGGGTTCTACGAGGTCCTACAGACCATAGAAAGTTCCAAGGCTCGTAGGAAGGGTGTCGAGGAAACTTGGCAAGATGTTGAATTCCAGTAACAGTTCTACGGTTTATCAGGACGGTCCATAGAAAATCTTACGGACCATAGGTCCAATAGTAGACTCTGTCCGGCAGATTTATTCAAGGTTAATTAGGTCTTCTCCTATCCTTCTAACTCCTATACAATGTGGTTTTTACCGTATAACTAACCTCTATAATTGTTTTTACACTTCAAAAATCCCTCATCCCCTCTCTTTCACTCAAAACCTTAAAAAAAGAGTTCATAAGTTTTGTTCTTCAAATTCTCTCTAAGGATCTTTAAGAAATTCTAGGATTCTTCAAGCTCCAAGGTCTCTTTCTCCATTGCTAGGGCTTTGATTACCCAAGGTATGTGGGAACTTCACCAATGGATTCTTTTCATCTATTGGGTTCCAATGGAATTTCAATCTCCAATACAAGTTCACCCAATTCTCTTAGGGTTTTATGCAAATCTTCATGGGTTCAATTTCTTATGATTCAATAGCTTATATTCAATCTTATTACGCATGATTTGATTCTATTACATTTTTTTCAATTGATTCCATATGAACCTATGTCTTATTGCTTTTACTATGATTATGAACTTATGAGATATGATATGAATCTATGCATGTTTTATGAAATTGATGATTTATGACTAAAGGATGCTTTTAAGATAAAGTATCCATGATTTGTGAAAGGTTTTCTCACATTTGAATGAAAATCATGATTTAGATGCTTAGATAGGTAAGTGTCTTAATGAACAATTATGAAATCATGGTTTTGAAAGGAGCTATTCTAAAATTATGAACTTATGATTGGATTGGTAGTCTTTTTATTATTGTCTTTCCAAGTATTTTGATATGATTATAACTATGTCTATTCCTTGTGATTTTACTTAGCATTGAGAGGACTTTGGAATGGAGGCCTTATTGTTAGTAGAAGTTTGGTCTTTAGTAGAAATTCCATTTTCCCAAACTATGTGCCCATGTAGGATTGTCTTAAATGACCATGCTAGTGGATCCACTCTACCAAGAAAGAATGTATAGTGTCCTTACCTTTGCAAGTAGGACCCTCACGTTTTGGTGTGAGGGTTATACCGGATTCCATATTATAGCTCACATGGTATATTGTCAGTTAACGGTGATTATCCAACAAATGAATGATGTTTTCTTCAAAGGTTTTGTGTGAGCTTTTCTTATGGTTTGCAATATGCATTGACCGTGTCCATGATTTATGAATCTCACTTAAAGGCTTTATTACATTTTACTTGGTCATGCATATAATGTTTCAAGCTCACTCTATTATAATGTTTATGTTTATGCATATTTCCCCATATTTAGTACATTCAAAGTACTGATGCATATTATGCCTATATTATTTTAAAATATAGGATCTGACGCTCCTCCAGCTGCTCGTGGTTAGTTTGATTGCTCCACTTAGCACTTGGATTGGTGAGTCCTCCTTGTTCGAGGGTAAGGCCATTGTCACTTTACTATTTTCTAGTCTTTCAATTTTCAGACATTGTTCATGACTTAGGGGTTTGTCCTAGTCACATTATGATTACTAGAAGGTGTTATCATACATAGATGTTGTTCCGCGTATTATCTTAAGTACTCTATTGGTACCTCTTATGTCTTCTAAAGCTTTGAGACTTATGTTGGTTTATATTCTCTTTTATTATATTTCTTTACGTCATGCTTATATCGAGTGGCTTGTCTAGGGCCTTCGGGGTTCTATTCACCATGTCACACCTAGGGGAGTACTTTGGGTCATGAAAAACTTTCCTATGATTCAACTCACTAAAATATAGACTAAGGTTGTGTTTGATATGGAGGAAAATATTTTTTCAGAAAATATTTTCCAATTTACATATGATTGATGGTCAAAATATCTTGAAAATACATTTTCTTTTGGAAAACAAGTTCCTTAAAAATAAAAAAAATGATTTCTCTAATGGAAGTAGGGAAAACAAGCTGCATAAGTATCATTCCAAGGTTATTGTCTCCTCCCCACCCATCCAATTTCCACCCCTTGACCATTCCACCCTCTACCACCTACGAACTCCCACTATCTATCTCATCTCGCCCTCATAGTATTTTGCTAGATATCATATAAATGCTCTTGGAATAATATTTTTCTCCCTTACTAGAAAAAAGAAAATTAAAAACTAGTAGTTATTTTTAAGATAAGATTTTCTAGAAATTATTTTTCTTCGTACCAAAGACACCCTAAATGAGTTCAAAAAATAAAGAAAGTTGTCCTTTGCAAGATTCGGTCCATAAGAATTTGGATACAACTCCCTAAAAAAATAGAATCTTCTAAATTGATCTCCACGATCAATCAACTGAAAATTCAAAGTTTCTTTGTCTCCTCTTATATATGGATCATTAATCAATTAGTCGTGACTCGTGTGTATGAAGGACGAGCTAGTTTTGCAACTCACAAAAGTAAGTGAGATTTTTTCTCCCCCTGAACTAAGATCCCGAGAGACCCCAAAAAAGCCACTTGACATAAGCATGACATAAAAGAAATACAATTAAAAAGAATAGGCAATAAAAGTCCTTATGAATCTAGGAGTGGTGCAAAGCTGCATGCCTATGTTGCAGCAACGAGAACGTAATTATTTTCATTTTTCATGGTCTCTCCTATTATAGCCCCTTAATCCGATAATTTTCATGTTTGACAGTATGTTAATCCTTCCCCCATCGAACACAACATTGGCTAATTAAACAATCTATTAACTAATTTAAAAAAGTCATTTTGATTGGTCACATATATTATCTAAATTTAATCAAACTCACCCACTTTTAAATCCAAGCCCCTTACCCATTTTAGGTGTGTGAAAGTGTGGATTTAATAATGGGTAAATTTAGTTTTTAATTTAAATAATATATGTGACCAATCATAATAAGACACATGACTTTTAAAAATTAATTAAAAAATCATCAGGTATCATAAAGGATGGTTTATTCCTTAAAAAAAGACTTATTCATTCCTTCAAAAATGAGTCCATTCCTCTAAAATACCAATATGGTATATATATCATAAACTAACCTGGTATTATAGAGTATATATTCATTATACTCCTTCAAATTTACACTCCTCAGTCCTATGATACCCATATGATATATATCAACTGTTTGTATATCATAGAAGATATGTACATTCCTTCAAAGAAAACAATCATCGATCTTTTATGATACCCACATGATATATATCATATACTGACATGCTAATATAGAGGACTGGTTTATTCCTTCAAGAAAATACTCCTCAGTCATCTATGATATCTACATGGTATATATTATATATTGTCATGGTTTATAGAGGACTGATTCAATCCTTCAAATAAAACACTCATTTATCCTCTATGATACCATGTACCCACATGATATATATCATATACAATATCGAATTATAAAAGATTGATTCATTTCTTCAAGAAAGAGTTTAGTTTGCTGAATTCAGAGTGTGTCCTTAAGAAACTTAATCTTCTCGTAGTAAGTGAGGTACATGATTATTTTCTCTCAAGATAAAATGAATAAACCACACTAGTGTAGCCGTACTTCAAATCTCAATGTACAACAAATATAAATACCAATCAAATCACACTTAAGACTTACTTTGCAAGTGCGCAAAACATTAAAAAAGTAGAGTAATTCAGAATTTCATATAGGTGAAAATCTAAGAAAGTGAAATATATTTATAGACAATAAAGAGTAATGTGAACAAGTGATATTGTGTCTTTTTCAAAAAATTACACCTTATTCAATGTAAAAATGTGTTATATAAATTACATCTTTTCTCCTTTTGAAAAAATACCTACTCATTTCTCATTCAGACCTCTTTAAAAAATGCAATAGTTTGGAACCTTTTGAATATTCTTTAAATAAACAAAGTTTGGTTTTCAGGTTATGATTTAGTTTAAAGGAAACTTAGGGTTATTTCTGTAGAAACAGAGTATTTAGTTCAGTTTCCACTCTGATTTATTTTTTAGTAGGACCAATTGAAACTAGGTATTTTTAGATCACATTGCATTCAATTTTCATGCTACACATCTATAATTGATTTATGTCATTTGGTTATTTTCAGTTTCGTAATTAAGGAAGGTTTAGTTGTGATAAATATAACAAAAGGCATATATATATATAGATATATGTGTGTGTGTGTTGCTTGTTATTGTTAAAAGGTTGACCCAAATTAATAGTGATCTTTTAAAGTTTAAAGTTAATGAATCTAAATGACACCTCATAGAGTATATGATTTTATGTGTAGATACCCGATTATAATTTTTCTAGTTTAATGATGGGCTAAACTAGAAATACAAAATGTGTGCTATTATAAATATTGGGCTATGGATTATGTGTGGTTTCAGAATTCTAATAGTTTCTATTATATAATAATTGAGATCATAGAGAAAAGACATCAAATCAGACATAGGGTTTTCTTTATGTCTACACCTTGGACGTGGCTGGCACGCGAGAACCATTGCTGATCCCCAAACGAATCCTTGGCCTGGCTGACTACTTAGCAGAAGACTTAATTAAGCAATGATAGACTCAAACCAAAATTAAATAAGTTAAACTCAAATACTCATCTCATAAAGTCTGGAAAATACTCAATACACTTAATGCACACTAACAGGCTTCTCTCAAGCCCAATGTAATCTCTTTACTTTATGAAGACTTTACCTGAGAGTAGCTCATCGATAATGATTTGGGCTTTGCTATTTCAACCACCTTAAGTATGGGGGGTAGTCAAATGGATTTGAGAAAAGCACGAGTCTGAATAAGTTCCTTATGACACAATTCTATTGCACGACTTAGAGTATGAAAGAAGGAAAACTTTTCTTAAATGTCTGTAGTCCCTCACTTATAAAAGTTTGGCCCTCAAAATTATAAATAAGATCCTACTGACGCGGCTTCATAGACACCCTAGGACACTTGAACTCTGTGCTCTGATACCAAGTTTGTCACACCCCGAGCCTACACCTTGGACGTGGCTGGCACTCAAGATCCATTACCGGTCCCCAAGCGAACCCTTAGCCTAGATGACTACTTAGCAGAAGACTTACTCAAGCAAACATAGGCTCAAAACAGAATTAAATCAGTTAAACTCAAATACTCATCTCATAAAGTCTGAAAAATACTCAATAGTAATACTTATAGTTTGTAAAACAACTCAAAAAAAGTAAATACTGAAAGACACCTCGACTCTGTCTATCTATGAGGCCTCTACTATTAAAGAAGGATGTCGGGATAAGACTCACGGCATCTCAAAACCACTAACTAGAAAGTAAATGTGAAGTCCTCCAGAATGCAAGGAGGCTCACCAAAAGCTAGCTGAAGTGTAGAGTGATCTCAACGAAGCGCCTGTTGATGATCTTGAACACCTGTATCTACATCATAAAAAGATGCAGGTCAAATGACATCAGTACATTTGAATGTACGAGTATGTAATATAGCCAAAGCGAAATAACTGAATGAAAGGACTGCAATAGATAAAAATATACTCAAGCTGAATGTAAAGAAATAAAGGAGTTAAATCATTTAAAGCTTTACAAAATACTTACTTATCTCTAAGCTCAACATAATAAGTGATATATTAAAATACACTTTAACTCTATTGGAAGATTCTCTAACCGACAACTATCACTATGAACTACGTGATGATACAGCATCTCGTCCATGCTGCCATAACTGTCCTATACTGTGCTGGGATATAGAACGTATCAACTAAGTGTATCCACTAAGAAATAAGGATTCATCTAAAAAGTATGATCTTGTACCCATGTTGGCAAGACATGGTTTATGAGGATTTTGAGTTGTCTGAACCCATCTGTAATGACCCTCCAGGTCATTTATGTGTTAATGTCCTCTTCCTATCGTTTAGAGCATTCCTGCAGCAACTCAAAGTCATTTATGACTTGTTGGCACCGACTGTTCGGTCGCCTGGTCATTCGTTTGGGTTTTATGCCCGTTTTCCTATTTTGGAGCTTTTGAAACTTGAAAAGTTGATTTCGGTCATAACCTCATATAAACGACCTCAGATGGGAATTCTAATGGTTCCATCAGCTGCGGAGCGGCCAAATTAGGCTAGTAGAATGGTTGACACGAGTCTTGAGGCTTTCGGTGTGACTTTGGGGCCATTTGGCGCTTTAGCCTTTGAAATTTGGCTCAAGTTTGACTTTGGTCAACACTCTTAGTAAACACGCTCGGATGAGAATTTTGTCAGCGCGGTTAGTTTTGAGACGCAGAGTTTGGTCTAGAATGACCCTTTATGTGCTTCCCGGGGCTTCCGGTCTGATTCTGAGGCCCTTAGTAGAATTCGACTAAAATAGCACTTTGGGTGTGGGACCCACTTTTTATCGAAATGACCTCGTATAGAAATTCATACTGCATCATTAAGTTTGGAATGTCGAATTTAGTAGGGTAGCATATCTGGTTTATTTTCATCAGGTCCCGAACGAATTCCGAGAATCCGTTCGGAGACTTTGAAAAATAGCAAAATCTGGTGTTGTTGGTGCAGACCTTTAGCGACCTGAATTTAGTCTTTTAGCGACCAGAGTTAGCTTTTAGTGACCAGAATTGCTGCTATTTAAATAACGAAAAATCATATTCAGCCCTCATTTTAAAACTTCGATATCTCGAGTTCTAGTGCTCCGTTTTGGGTGATTCGAAGTCCCAGGTGCTCAAAATCTTGTTGGTTGTGTGGGTTAGTGCTCAGGTAGTTTTGGGTGACCATCGATTTCCGTGAACTTGAGGCGTAACTGGCTGCCTTGAGCTAGAATTGTGTAAAGTTTTATATCTTGGGTTTGTTGTTGCATGGAGCTGATCCGAGCCCGAGAGGTGTTCTGTTTTGGAACACAAGCTGGGGAATGGTTTAGGACCTCTTCACAGAGTCAATTCTCGGATTTCCAAAGAGGGTCCCACAAATTCCCAATTTTGACTCCGAAATCGGTATGTCTCCGATTTTGATGACTTTAGTGTCTAAACAACCGTACTGACGCTGTGATTCTATTTTTGATAGCGTGGCAGCGATTCGAGGCTGCTCGAAAGAGAAAAGCTCCGGCAGAGTGATTTGGAGCGCGCGCGGTTGGCCTTCTTGTAGGTTACGGCTTCCCTTCCTTTAGATTGAGCTTGAATGTGTAAATGCATACTGATTTGTTTGAATCTGGGGTGGGTATCTAATATTTCTGTTCTTCTCTGAATTCTTGATTTAAGGTTGATTTTCAGGCTGTTTTGGAGGTTAGTACCATGTTATTGGAGGGGCTGTGTATTTGTTGTTGCATGTGGCTTATTTGGTTGGTTGTTTATTTGTGTTGGAGTATATTTTTGGCCTTAGTCTAGGATAGGCTAGTGTTGCCATAAACCCATGCACATGGTTGACTTTGGTATGTATCCGACGTCGATTCAGATGGACTAGGTCCTTGTAGACCGGCATAGCAGACTTGGGTCTAATAGTTGAGCATAGTTTTGGGCATGGTATTGTTTGTAATCCTTCTGTTTTCTCTCCCCATTTCTATGGTGTCGATGCATTGTTGGAGGTGGGGTATCTTCCTGGGTTGGGTGAGTCGAGGTTGGTTCTGTGGTTGGTAGTGGACGTCAATCCACGATGGCTTAGAGTTGATACGCTTGTTGTGATGTGGTTGGTGGTGGACAGTGATCCATCTGGTTTGGTATTTGAGATCCTCTACGGAGTTTATATGCCCTGCACACTCTGACTGGCTGGGTAGGGCCCCCAGAGTGATCAGTCGGCTGGGCAATTGGACATGAGTTATTTGAGGTCCTCTTCGGAGTCGACATGCCCCGCGCACTCGTCTGCCTTAGGCAGGGCCCCCGGAGTGTTAGCTGGCGCACTCGTCTGGCATGGTAGGGCCCCTGGAGTGCTAGCCTATTTGGAGGTTGGATATCAGGACCTTTGGAAAGGATTTCTATACCCCTCCTCCCGCGCGACACTCGACTGGCAGGGTATGACCCCTGGAGATTCTGGCGGGCGGGGTGGCCCGATTTGGAAGTCAGACTTGTTGACTGGGTTAGAGTTGGCTAGTGGTTTTGGTTCGGAGTTGGATTTCCTTTGGTTCCGTAGATCTAGCCTTTCTGTGTATCGGTCGGCCTTATGGGGGTCCGTTCGGGTTTTTGTTTATTTGTGCTTGAATGTACCTTCTGGGTCTTATGGGAGGGGGCTCAGTTAGGGTTAGTTTAGGTAATTTCTTAGACTTGTTGTCGATTAGTTTTGTGTTTATTTCCTTTGACCTCTGTTGTTGTAGATTCTATCATTTCCGTCTGTTTCTACCTTTCTTGCTCACTCGGCCTTTGATGCCTACTGGGTACCTGTTGTTTTGGTACTCATGCTACACTCTGCATCTATTTTTGGTAGGCAGGTCCGAGCACCAGCTATCAGCGTTGAGGTCGAGCCTGCAACAGTCTGTTCCAGAAACGAGGGTGAGCACATGGCGTTCTGGGATTACCTGTCTCCTTCTGTTTATGCATTTTGGTTTGTCTTTTACTTTTGAGACAATCTTGTTTCTCTAGTCCACTTTTGGGACTTGTACTCTTTTAGTAGTTCTGTACTTGTGACTTCCAAGTTCTGGGAGGTATCTTTTGATGAATATAGTTTTGGGTTCTCTTCCGCCTTTTCCTTTATGTGTTCCTTTATTTATGTTTTCGCTTAGTTGAGGCTAGTTTCCACCCTTAGTCCCATTACTGTCAAGTTCTGGGACAGGGTTTGGCTTGCCTACTGGAGGGTTGATAGGCGCCATCATGACTCGAGAAATCAGGTCGTGACATCATCCCCATATCGATGCTTAATACTACTCCCAATAATACATATACTCATTCTCAAATGTGTAAAACTTACTCTTTCTCTGGTTTGAGATAATTGCTCAAACTATCCTCTTAAAGAAGGTAACTGCTTTAAAATATCTCTGAACTCATTGCTCATTTAGAAAACAAGGTTTCTCTTTGCTCAATGTAAAAATACTCTCTCTGGGTAAAATAATTACTCAAAAAGGCCTCTTTAAGAGGTAATTGCTCTAAACTCAATCTTTTTGAAAACTCTTTTACTTTCCTCAAAATAATACTCTCTTTCTTCATGTAAAAATGAAACATTTAGGAATACTTAGTTCCCTTATACTCTTGCTCAAATCTTGATTAAAACTCTTTTTCAAACTCCTCTTTACTTTCTCAAAAACTCAGTTTAAAACAATTATGTTTTGTTTAAAAGATTCTCAATACGAACTCAATGAATACTCAGGAATATGGTTCATGCTGAAAAATAGACATGAACAATTAACTCAATAATCGCAATACACAATATACAACAATTCAATAATTGGGAATAGATATTCAATAATCAGGAACTTAAGAACTCAGAACTCAACGATACTACTCATCTCAAGAATACTCAAAATTTGGGAATTTAGGACTCAAAATCAATAACTTAACTCATATCAAGAATTTCTCGAAACTAAGGGTGTAACCCTAGATTAAACTTTTACCGATTAAATTGAGATATAGGGTGTGAGGAAAAACTATGTCCATCACTATGAATAGCCTTACATACCTATAAGAACAAAGTTTTTGGCGAAATCGACGAAGCTCGAAAAACACTCGAAACCCTAGCTTTTCTCCTCTTGGAACCTTTTGTAATGACTTAAAGTGTTAATGAATGTAAAATAACTGATTAACACTTTCTAAGTCCTTAACTAGGTGTAAAACGTCATGGCTTAGGCTTAGAATAGGGGTTAAAACGACATAGCTTAAGTACCAAGCACATAGGGAAAAGACCAAAATGACCCCAACTTAAAAGCTGATGGAGTTCCTTAAAAGGAAGGCTACACAGACCTTTTAGGGCTCCACGGTCCATGTTTCTCCACCGTCTGTAAAGTCGTTCATGAAACGTTGACTGCCAGTTAGGGCTTTACGAAAATGGGCATAACGTTTTACTCTGAACTAGAAATGGAGCAAACTTGGTGGAGTTGGAAAGAGAAATCATAGACCTTTAATTTGATAGGTAATGGGCCACCTAATTCATTATATGCTGAGGGATATGATCGTTTGAAATTGACATAATAGAATCTTATGTCAAAACTTAATCGGTAAGGAAGCTTTCAACTCAACTTTGTGCTAGGGAGTTTTTGTAATCTTAATTCATATCCAAATCCATTCCTACACTAAAGAATTGACCTTTACACATATGAGCAATTTAAGAATCCCTCAACATGACCTTATAAGTAAATGAAGAATAGTTTGGGTCTTAACTTAGAAACTTTTGGGGTGTTACAATATCTCTCCCTTGGGATCATTCATCCTCGAATGACGGTTAAACTGAGCATGAAAGGGAAATGAGTTACTATCACTATCTCTCTTGACTTTTGAACTTGCCTACTAACATAGGCGGAAGTGATTCATACTGAGAGTTTTGAAACTGGACTCGAGCATGCTTGGCACGAACCTCACAAAAGATTTCAAGATTACAGGCCATGACATGAAATAAGAGTATCCGTACACGAAGTAAGAATATAAATATTATGCCTTGAGTAATATGAGTAGTAGCTTTTAAGTTTAGCAAAACTTCACAACTATGCTCTCCTTTCTGATTACTACACTTCATTAGCTGCAACTCATAGCTCCCACTAGAGTATATGACTACTCTTATAAACGTCTAAGTCAAATTGTTTGCTCTTATTGTGTTCAAGCCTAATCTCTAAATCACAAGGTGCCGAACATGAGATGTTTATACTAATCTAAACCACAAGATTCAGGTTCTATATCTCTATAGAGAGTCTCATCAATAAACACCTAATGCATCATCCATTTATCCACATGTTAACAACACCACATTCAAGCTTAATACTATAATCACTCTATGGACTCCTACTAACCAACCTTCTAATAATTTCTCATTCTCTCATCATCTCTACCAACTAAAATTTCATGCATTACTACCATGAGCCGACTAATTTCTCTCATTTAACTATTACTCATAGTAAAACTTCATCTCATTCTTCCTCCACATTTATAACCTTAGATGGAATAAGCACATCACCCATATCACAATAAGAAACATCAACCCTCTCCTTCTATCTTTACTCAACTACTATCGACAACATCACTATCAAAACTGAAAAGGATCATTGAAAGAGCTTAGGGAGAAAGATCATAAGTAAGATTCATTCAAGACATCTAATATAAGAATATGCATGAGATAACATTATGTTGCTAGTCATTGAGAGTAAATCATGAATTTTTGAGACTGAGCATACTATGAGATATGAGTCCTTATCTGAATAGGTTCAAATCATGAGGTTGATATCCATAAATTTATGGAGTAAGATTGAGATCAATGGCCGAAAGGCTTTGCCCTTCATTCCGAGAACTGAGCATAGATGTGAATCTATCTAAAGTGTATAAGCATAGGTCATGAATACAATTCTGATATTAGAAACATCAACAGGATGTTGTAATGACTGAGCTTTGAGGAATACGCTAGAGTATGAATGGATTGATATAATATTATAACTCTTTCTCTTTATGAACACATTACTATCTGATTCTCATCACTTGACTTGGTTTCTCATCTTATTATCTCCCCCTTAGGTCTAAAGCTGATACTCTAAGGGTATCCATATATTAAATCTTCTTTAAACTAGTCTATATTCATTTTACTCTAATACTCAGAAAATGATAATATCATGGCTATTGAACTCTCCACGTGCGGTACTAAGATTCCTTCTAAGACTTCTTTCTGAGATGCTTCTCTAAACCTCTTCTTATTGGCTTTAAGGCCTCTTAATCTAACTCTTAATAGTCTGACTTCTCCTTCCTAGACTACTAATACTGTCCTTCTAAGTTCATATCAACCTAACTGGAGGAAACTTAAACTATATTTAAGAGGCTCATCATAGACTAGGCTAAATAAAATCTCTACTACCATACTCTTAAGGGTAGTAAACAATGCTTACATCAGCCTTACCATATTGACCACTCAATTATGCTATCTAGGCACACATGAAAAATCATAAACTTAATTGGAACCTCGTCTGACTACATATGATCTCAGGTACACCTCTTGATGCTCTTGCTAAACTAATAACTTGCCCATACTTCATTTCTCTCATCTAAGGGTCATACCACCACACTTTTACCTCTCACATTCATTGCATTTAACACCTTAATTTCTCGCCTACTCTATGTCAAATCTACCAGATCAAATCTCAAAACTAACATCATCACCTTCGTGTTGTCATCCCTTTTTATCATGACCCTTATCTCAAACTCATGCTTTGGTCTATAGTACTAAACATGGACATCAATATAATTGCTCATATCTTATACTACTTACAACTACCAAATAGAATTAAGAAACAGCCGCCCACTAAGACCTCATGACGAGTAGTCAATCTTTATCTCACAACCTACCTATTTACAGATTACTGTCACATTCCCTTTCACAACTTAAGTACTATTTACCTACTTACTATACATCATTACTTAATTAGTTCTATAATCCTCTGAATACCATAGGGCTCTCCTTTTAAAAATCATTAGCCTAGCTTAAACCTATCACATCACGAATACTCGACTCTTCTGTTCAACACTTATACTTGGTCTTCACTAACACAATGACACCTCAGCATAAACTCATTTCTGGTTAAAGTATACACTAACTCATCCTAACCAGTAACTTTTCCTCTACCATCTATCATGAAATCCACATCACTTATTACCTCTTAGACTACACATAAGGGAATCCTCATTAATGACTTACTGGGTATGTGTCTACAACTTACATACTCTACTTAATAACTATCTCCATTTCTAAGGTTACTACACTTCTAAACGCATACTTCCAACTCTGGGCAATTCTACTACTACTAGCTCATAACATCACAACTCATACTATCTTTTGAGTGAAAATACTAATCAAGCATTCTAGAACACCCTTCCCTCTTAAAAGGTACTACCTTAAACAAGTCTTGGAAGAGAGAATCTGAGAACACATCTTGCTTTTAGTTCGAATGCATGATTCATATGAATAAGGGTGCATTCTTTCGAATTAATACACTTAATGCACACTAACAGGGTTCGCTCAAGCCCTGTGTAATCTCTTTACTTTCTGAAGCCTTTACCTGAGAGTAGCTCATCGATAATGATTTGGGCTTTGCTATTTCAACCACCTTGAGTAAGAGGGTTAGTCAAATGGATTTGAGAAAAGCACGAGTCTGAATAAGTTCCTTATGACACATTTTTATTACACAAATTAGAGTATGAAAGAAGAAAAACTTTTCTTAAATGTATGTAGTCCCTCATTTATAAAAGTGTAGCCCTCACAATTATAAATAAGATCTTACTGATACGGCTTCATAGACACCCTAAAACACTTGAACTCTATTCTCTGATACCAAATTTGTCACGCCCCGAGCCTACACCTTGGATGTGGCTGGCACTCGAGAATCATTGTCGGTCCCCAAGTGATCCCTTGGTCTTGCTGACTACTTAGCGGAGGACTTACTAAAGCAATGATAGGTTCAAAATAGAATTAAATTAGTTAAACGTAAATACTCATCTCATAAAGTCTAAAAAAATACTCAACAGCAATACTTATAGTTTGTAAAACAAGTCAAAAGAAAGTAAATACTGAGAGACACATCGACTATGTCTATCTATGAAGCCTCTACTATTAAAGAAAGATGTCAGAACAAGACCCACGATGTCTCAAAACTACTAACTAGAAAGTAAATGTGAGTCCTCTGGAATGCAAGGAGGCTCACCAAAAGCTAGCTGAAGTGTAAAGTGATCTCAACGAAGCGCTTGTTGATGATCTTGAACACTTGTATCTGCATCATAAAAAGATGCAAGTCGAATGGCAGTAGTACATTTGAATGTACGAGTATGTAATATAGCCGAAGCGAAATAATTGAATGAAGGACTGCAATAGATAAAAATATACTCAAACTGAAAGTAAAGAAATAAATTAGTTAAATCATTTAAAGCTTTACAAAATACTTACTCATCTCTGAACTCAACATAATAAGTGATATATTAAAATACACTTAAACTCTATTGGGAGATTATCTAGCTGACAACCATCACTATGAGCTACGTGATGATACAACGTCTCGCCCACGATGTCAGCACCGTCCTATACCGTGCCTGGGTGTAGAACCTCTCAACTAAGTGGATCCACTAAGCAATAAGGATTCATCTACAAAGTATGATCTTGTACCTATGTTGGCAAGACATGATTTATGAGGATTTTGAGTTGTCTAAACTCATCCCCATATCGATGTTCAGTACTACTTCCAATAATACATATACTCATGCTCAATTGTATAAAATATACTCTTTCTCTGGTTTGAGATAATTGCTAAAAATATCCACTTAAAAAAGATAACTGCTCTGAATTATCTCTAAACTCATTGCTCATTTTGAAAACAATGTTTCTCTTTGCTCAATATAAAAATACTCTTTCTGGGTTAATATAATTACTCAAAAAGGCCTCTTTAAGAGGTAACTGCTCTGTACTCAATCTTTCTGAAAACTCTTTTCCTGAAAACAATACTCTCTTTTTTCATGTAAAAATGAAACATTTGGGAATACTTAGTTCCCTTATACTCTTGTTCAAATCTTGGTTAAAACTCTTTCTCAAACTCCTCTTTACTTTCTCAAAAACTCAGTTTAAAACAATTATGTTTTGTTTAAAAGATTTTCAATAAGAACTCAATCAATACTCAGGAATAGGGTTCATGCTGAAAAATAGACATGAATAATCAACTCAATAATATCAATATACAATATACGACAATTCAATAATTTGGAATAGAAATTCATAAATCAGGAACTCAAGAAATCAAAACTCAACGATACTATTAATCTCAAGAATACTCAAAATCCGAATTTAGGACTCAAAATCAATAACTTAACTCATATCAAGAATTTCTCGAACCTAAGGGTATAACGCTAGATTAAAATTTTACCGACTGAATTGAGATGTAGGGCATGAGGACGAACGTAGTCCATCACTATGAATAACCTTACATACCTGGAAGAACAAAGTTCTTGAAAAAATCGATGAAGCTCGAAGAACACTTGAAAACCTAGCTTTTCTCCTCTTAGAACCTTGCTATAATGACTTGAAGTGTTAATAAACGTAAAAGAACTGGTTAACACTTTCTAAGCCCTTAACTAGGTGTAAAACATCGCAATTTAGGCTTAGAATATGGGTTAAATGACATAGTTTAAGTACCATACACATAGGAAAAAGATCAAAATGACCCCAACTTAAAAGCTGATGGAATACCTTAAAAGGAAGGCTACACGGACCGTTTAGGGCTCCACGGTCCGTGAAACACTCAGCGTCCATAAAGTCATCCGTGAAACTTTGACTGCCCGACAGGGTTTTACTAAAATAAACGTAATATTTTACTCCACACTCAAAATGGAGCAAACGGTGGCGTTGAAAAGAGGATACATAGATCTTTAATTTGATAGGTTATGGGCCACCTAATTCATTATATGCTGAGAGATATGATTGTTTGAAGTTGATTCAAGTAGAATCTTATGTCAAAACGTAATCAGTAAGGAAACATTCAACTCAACTTTGTGCTAGGGGGTTCTTGTGACCTTAATTCATATCCAAATCCATTTGCACACTATAGAATTGAACTTTACACATATGAGCAATTTAAGAATCACCTAACACGACCTTATATGTAAATGAAGGATATTTCAGGTCTTAGCTTAGAAACTTTTGAGGTGTTACATATACAAGATGTATGTAGAAATCACCACAAAACAATTATTATACTCTATACTACTCGAGTATCATTTGTTGTCTATTTTTATACCTAACAAATATAAAGAATGAAATGTTGTTGTAAAATTAAAGTAAAATAAAATAAGAAATATAGAAGATGAGAGCATTCTTCTTCTTCCAAGTATTCAAGTGTATACAACATGAACCCTTTTGCCTCTATTTATAGTGTAACATAGAGATATACAAAAGGTTAGTAATAAACATGACATTAATCATGAATATAATGGAGGAGGTTATGTAGGTGTAAGGTTACAAGAATAATGGTCATAAAGGTGGAGGTTATCTTCATAATGGAGTGAAGTAATGGAGATAATTGGTGAGAGTAACTTCTTGGTATAGTGGACATCCACACTATAATATTTTATAACACTCCCCCTTGGATGTCCTTAGATAATATGCCTCGTTAAAACCTTACTAGGAAAAACCTTGTGGAAAAAAATCCTAGTGAAGGAAAAAGAGTACACATATCTTTTAATACGTATTATTTGTTGCCTCATTAAAAACCTTGTCATGAAAATCATGTGGGACAAAACCTCGATCAAGGAAAAAAGAGTACAACGCGTATTATACTCCCCCTAATTAAAACCACTTAATTTCTTGTGATGATTTCATCCAATCTTATATATCAGCTTCTTAGATGTTGATACTGACAGTGTCTTTGTGATCAAATCACATTCACGAATATGTTGCATTCTTAAACTCATCTTGAATATCATTTTATGATGAGTCTTTGAGCTTAGCCAAATACATTCTTAAAAATTGCTTTATTCATGACCTCGTTATTGCATGTAAATTGCTTATTTAATTTGTTCATAGAAACAATCATGTTGTGGACACTTTCATTTGCAGTTGATTGCCTTGTTGAATAACTTGATATAATTTCAGTGTGATATGACTTACTCCCGACTATGATATAATTTCCTGAATATGATAAGTCATGATTCCAACCAAACACATTCCCGACTTACTTCATAAATCAATATTATTTTTGCATGATTTGAAGAAGTGGTTATTGATTCCTTGAATGCCAAGATATTGTTGTGTCTCCACATGTAAATAAATAGCCCATTTACGATAGAGCTTTAAGCGGATCAAATATATATTCTGCATCTACATAATCAGATATTTTTTTATTCGGAGATTGATCATTTCAATTTTATTAAAGCTCGTCCTTTCTTTTCAAATAAAATCACACATCTTCTATGTGTTGAGTCACTTCCTTTGTTAGTTTCTTGGCATAACTTGAATGATAATATGACAATCCATTCACATAACTTTCGCCATGTAGATCAAATAGTCCTCTAGTATTTGCATAACCAGCAATCTGTAAGTGCACCAATTGCACTAATACATGATATTTCTAATCATTTTCATGAGATCGAAAATATTCTTTCTCTATGTTAAGCGATCTCAAAATCACTGGTACTCAATGATCTGATGGACCCTTATACTTGTATGTGTTTGTATTCTGAACTCGTTTACTCAACACTTTGTCAATTAAACCCTTAAACTCATTAATACACAATATGTTAAACCTTTTTCTCATCATATCAATGTGTGTGTAATCCAATCTCTTACACGTGTAATTCCATGTCATTTTTCAATGACACATAAGAAATTAAATATTAAGAAATAAATATTTAACTTTTGTAAATTCTGAAAATTTTTAAATAGCCATGTTCTTCAACCTTCATATATGCTCACAATTAGAGCAGTAAATTCATGTTAAATAGATTAAATTCTTCGTTATTTGACTTGAAATTTCAACTACAAGTTCACTAACACAAATCCAACGAGTCCCAATCACAAATTTGAATTAATTTTATAAATTTATAAGACCCATTTATTGTTCTTCAAGATTTCTCAAGCTTATCAATGGAGTTTTCCACATCAACTATCACCCTTTACGTTAATCCATATCATACCTCCTCTTTGAATCCAACTAACACAAACAATGATTTCAACATTTAAAATAAAAAACACTAAGAATTTGGAAAAATAGGGGCTGAAAAAAGAAATTAGGGGTGGGGTTTTGATTTGTTGCAAAGAGGAGAATGGGTATGGCGGGTGATTTTGAAGAAAAATAAGAGAATGGGTGTGATGGGTGATTTTGTTGAAGAAGAAGAGAAGAAACTCTAGGGTTAGGGGTGAGAAGAGTGCTAAAGAAGAAGAGAAATTGGGTGGGGGTGGGGGTGGGGGTGGGAGAGAGTTAATGAAGAAATAAGTTTTTTTTATTAAAAAAATAATGTTTTCTAAAAAAAAAATATATATATAATATAGTGTATTTACGAGCTTGGAAGCGAGTGTATTCACACATTTTTCCAACTCAGCAATATTTATGCCACATAGGTTTGGTCAATGGTCAGAGGGGTTTCAAATAGTGTATTTTAATAAGTTTAAGGGTCCAGTTGACAAAGCATAGAGTAAGAGGGTTCAAAATACAAACCCATACACGTACAAGGGTCCACCAGATCATTTCACCCATTTTAAATCCTTCAAGGATTTTCATATAACCTTCATCGTCAAGTTAGACATAATAATCATTCATTATACATATTCAAGTAGTTCATCTATTGCCAGACTGAAACAAGTCTCATTGTATCCACCACCGGAGAATATATCTCCATTTAGTAATGTCAGGACTTTTGCAAAACCATTTATCCCTCGAGGCACATACCGTACTTTATATATTATGATTATACTTTCACACAATGATTCATTTGTATTCCCACTGACATTATATTTTAATTTATGAACTATAAGTTCAAAAACATCATATTTCTAGGTAAAATAAAATATACTTGAATAGTGCATTTTATTTGGCTAATCATTTATCTATCCGCACTATATGACATATTTGAATTTAAGATCCTCGTCACCATTTAAAGTATTAGGTGCTACTTCATATCAAAGATACCGTCAACAATCATTTTGATATCAATTCCAATATGACGTAACTTATCGAGATCTCTTCATTTTTCATCATTTTCATGTCACGACCCAAGGTACCCCCTAGATGTGACAAGGCATACAAAACCCTGAGAGGTCCCATACAAGCCACTTAGCATGCATTACATACAAGATAATAGAGAATAAAAGTTCAAAAGAGATTTCATAACAAAACTTTCAAAGAAACAACGGAAGTCTACATCTAGATGTCTCAAAGCCAATTTATAGTAAAGATAAAGTTTGGGACGTAACCCAATACAATTCGAAAACTAGAAAGAAATACATGAAAAAGAAATAAGAACTAGGTTATGTCCTTGGATGGATGAGGACTCACCAAATCTTCTATCAACTCGCTAATCAAACTCTAGCCACGAGTGGAAGGTTAATCGACACGTCCTACACCAAAGAAGTTAATGTAGGCAAGAGTATGTGTTAGCACAATTAAGTACTAAGTATGATAGCAATTTACATAAACACGTAAATCATGCTAGAGTGAAATATAATCATGACATGCAATGGCCAAACTTGAAACATGACAAACATGAGAAACATGAAACATAAAGCGTATATCAAGGCCAAAGCAAACTAAATCCTCTTTCTATCTTTTCTTTACATTACTTCATCATGAGAACACTTATTCATTAACTTGTGGGAAATAGCCTTAACCGACATGTAAGACCATGTGAGCTATCAACATGGAATCCGGTGTCTACCCCACACCAAAAAAAGTCCTACTTGCCAAGGTAAGACCATGAACTTCTTAGCTTATGTGGATCCACTAGCTAATGTCTACTTAAAGAAAACATCGTATGGTGGCAACATAGTTTATGGGATACAGCTTGCTTTAGGAGACTCGGCCTTGACTAACGGGAGAGCTTCATCTAGAAAACTCGGCCTTTACTTACGGGAGAGCTTTCACTAGAAGACCCGGCCTCTACTAACGGGAGGGTTTCCATCTCAATATCCACTCGGTGCTAAGCATAATTCCCACGGATTAGTCATTAGCATGCTCATATCATTATACATGGAGAGGTACAACTAGGATTACCAATCCAAGCTAAAATCATAATTATCATCTTCCATGGACCTTGTCCAAGCTTACGTCATTGGAATAGCTCCTTAAGAACATGGGTAATCACCTTTTGTTTTCTTAGGTCATATTGGGAGTATTATGTGAGAAAACCTTTCACAACTCAACCATATCATCATCATATCATAACTTTGGCACTTCACTCTCAAAGCACCCTTAATTCATTATTAACTTCATAAGAGGCATGCATAATTTCATTAGCTTCTTCTTCACTTAGATTATCATGCTCATATTTCATAGTTCATAGAGTTCATATGGGTTCATGCAAGTTCAACTCATACCATGCAATTCAATGCAAGTTCATGCTTAGAAAGTCATAATTAAGACAATTTACCCACATTGAAGGAACTCACTTAATGGAGAAAACTCATGCTTTTGACTTGAACATGCTAAATTCATAAGATCATCCTCAATTATTCATAACTCATGCATAATTTCATAGAGAATTCATAAACTTCATCAATTCATGGCTCAACCCAACAATCAAAGCATAGATTATCAATTTGGGGAGAATTAGCTTGGGATCATGGGGGTTCATACAATCTTTACATCAAATCATGTAATTCACGCTAATTCGTGCACTAAGTTACTTTATCACGCTAGATCGTGCACTACTATTCATAAAATCAACAATTTAAATCATAATTGAAGAACCCACAATGATTGACCACAAACCCTAATTCAATTGGGTTAGAGTAAACCTTGAAATTCATGAAGAAGAGGAAGGACCCATTGGAGGAAAGGACTCCTAATGGTGAACACTGTCATACCTCAAAGAAATCCACAAGAAATTGGAGAAGATTGAAGGTCTTCAATGGAGGATTCAAGCTTTCTTCTTCCTTGAGAGTTGAGAGAGTTTCTTTTAAATAGAGAAATATTTGAGAGGAGATAATTGGGAATGAATTATAATGAAAGAAATTAGGCTTAGGAAGTATTTATAGGGCTTAGATTAAGGGTAAAACCAACTTAGCTTAATAGATAAACAATTAAGGAAAAGACCAAAGAGCCCTTGATTAATAACTGTCGGAGCCAATCGATGGAAAAGATCTACGGTCCATACATCAGTTGACGGACCGTCCTATTCTTCCGTCAATTGGTTCAGAGAATATGCATTTGGGACCCTGCAACGACACTCCATTGTACGGCTCGTGGGTCCTTTCACGGACCATACATGGAAGTCGTAGATCACTACTTTAGGTTCAAGAGTTGACCAAGTCTGGGGGACACCTACGAGACATATCTACGGACCGTCAATCAATCTACGACCTATCCTGCTACTCTTTAGGTCAAAGTTCAGAAACTTGGAAATCCTGAAAGTTCATAGTTCCATTGAAGGTTCTCACCTACGGCCCGTCAATCCATCTATGGCCCGTAGGTGGCCTCCATAGGTCACTGTCTTCAGGTGAGTTCTGCAATTAAAATTCTTTGAAGGCTCGGGGTATTACAATATCTCCCCCTTGGGAACATTCGTCCTCGAATGAGAATCAAGATATCATGAGAAGGGTAGAAGGCATGGACTAACAACCCAACCTAACACATAGTCACATAATTGCACATATCCGAAGAGGAAACATCAACTCCAAGCTAAAGCATATTTAACACTAAAATTCATGGGGACTTTATGCAACTCATACTCAATGCACATAATCATACCAGACTCTTCATAAACATGCATAATCAAGGAATCATGGAAATCAACTATGACACATGAGACCAAAAGAATGAACCATGAGGAACTAAATACCTCAAGCTAGAGTAGGTTCGGAAGGAAAGAGATGAGGATATAGGGACATCATATAGGCCTCGGCCTCCCACGTAGCTCTCTCAACCAACTGATTCCTCCAAAGAACTTTCACGGAAGCAACTTCTTTATTTCTCAACTTCTAGACTTGTCGGTCTAAAATCTCAACCAAAACCTCTTCATAGGAAAGACTATCCTTTATGCCAAGATTCTCTAATGGCACTATAGAGGTCGGGTCACCAACAAACTTATTCAACAATGAGACACGAAAAACTGGATGTACCGATGCCAAATCATTAGGCAAATCGAGCTCATAAGCAACCTTACCAACACGCCTCAAAATCTGATATGGGCCTACATAACGGGGACTAAGTTCCCTTTCTTCCCAAATATCATTACACCCTTCATATGTGAAATTTTTAAGTAAACCTAATCATCAACATCGAATTCTAATTCTCTTCTTCTAACATCGGCATAGGACTTTTGTCGACTTTGAGCCGTTTTTAACCTTTCTCTAATAAGTCAAACTTTCTCCATAGCCTCGTGCACTAACTCCGGGTCTATCAAAGAAAATTCCCCAACTTCAAACCAACCTATAGGAGATCTACACCTCCTACCATAGACATCCTCAAATGGAGTCATACCAATGCTAGAATGGTAGCTATTATTATAAGCAAACTCAATCAAAGGCACATAGTCATCCCAAGTACCCTTGAAATCAATTACACAAGCTCTCAACATGTATTCCAAAGTCTGAATAGTACGCTCGCTTGCCCGTCGGTTTGGGGATGAAAGGTCGTATTAAGCTTGACAAGAGTACCAACATTTTTTTGGAATGACTTCCAAAATTGAGAAGTGAATTGTGCACCACGATCGGAGATAATGGATAAAGCCACTCCATGCAGCCTAACCATCTCCCTCAAGTATAACTTAGCATAATCCTCTGCCGAATAAGAAGTCTTGACGGGTATGAAATAGGCTGACTTAGTCATTCTATCAACAACAACCCAAATTGAATCATATTGTCGCCTAGTCCGAGGCAATCCAACAATAAAATCCATATTCACATCTCCCCACTTCCAGGTAGGAATGCTAATATTTTGGGCCAAACCAGCCGACTTTTGAGGCTTAACTTTTACTTGTTGACAATTAGGACACTTAGCCAAAAATTCTGCAATATCATTCTTCATTCCGTTCCACCAATAGATTTCCCGCAAATCACGGTACATTTTGGTAGCTCCCAGGTGGATGGAATATTGGGAACTATGGGCTTCCGATAAAATATGTCCTCTTAAGTCATCTATATCGGGAACACACAAACGACCTTGATAACGAAGCACACCATCTCCCCCTTGGGAGAAAAGCTCTGTGGACTTTTTGAGCACCGCTCCTTTCAATTTAACCAAATTAGAATCAAGATCTTGTTTAGCCTTTACATCATGCACAAAAGAGGATTCGAAACCATTGTGAACCGTAACACCACCCTTAGCAGAATCAATCAACCGAACACCCAAACGGGCAAAACTAAGAACATCACGAACCAACTCTTTCTTACCATTCTCAACATGAGCAACACTACCCATGGAAAATTGACTAAGAGCGTCCGCCACCACATTAGCTTTACCGGGGTGATAGAGAACACTCATATCATAGTCTTTTAGCAACTCAAGCCACCTTCTTTGGCAAAGATTCATATCTTTCTGTTTGAACACATATTGTAAACTCTTATGGTCGGTAAAGACATCCACATGTACCCCATACAAATAATGCCACCATATTTTGAAAGCAAACACAACCACTGCTAATTCTAGGTCATGAATAGGATAGTTCTTTTCATGCACCTTGAGTTGCCTTGAAGCATAAGCAGTAACTTTCTCATTTTGCATAAGAACACATCCTAACCCAATTCTAGAGGCATCACAATAAACCACAAATCCATCGGATACTTCTGGTAGAGTCAAGATCGGAGCCGAAGTAAGTCTATCTTTTATGTAATACCCCAAGCTTCCAAAGGATTTTAAACTGCATAACTCACCTGAAGACAGTAACCTACAGAGGCCACCTACGGGTCGTAGATGGATTGACGGGACTTAGGTGGGGACTGTCAATGGCACTGTAAAATTTTAAGATTTCCAAGTTTCTGAACTTTGACCTACAGAATAGCAGGACGGTTCGTAGTTCAGTTGACGGCCCGAGCCCAAAATGCACTTTCTGAATGAATTGACAGAAGAGCACGACGGTTCGTCGATTGATGTACGGACCGTAGATCATGTCCGTCGATTGGCCCCGACAGTTTTAAAATAAGGGTTTTTTGGTCTTTTCCCTAATTGTTTACCTATTAAGCTAAGTCGGTTATACCCTTAATCTAAGACCTATAAATACTTTCTAAGCCTAATTCCTCTCATTATTTTTCATTCCCAAATATTTCCTCTCAAATATTTCTCTCTCTAAAAGAAACTCTCTCAACTCTCAAGGAAGAAGAAGAAAGCTTGAATCCTCCATTGAAGACCTTTAATCTTCTCCAATTTCTTGTGGATTTCTTTGAGGTATGATAGTGTTCACCATTAGGAGTCCTTTCCTCCAATGGGCCCTTCCTCTTCTTCATGATTTTTAAAAGTTTACTCTAACCCAATTAAATTAGGGTTTTGACAATCATTGTGGGTTCTTCAATTATTATTTCAATTGTTGATTTTATGATTTCTAGTGCACGATCTAGCGTGATAAAGTAACTTAGTGCACGAATTAGGGTGAATGACATGATTTGATGTAAAGATTGCATGAATCCCCATGATCCCAAACTAATTCTCCCCAATTTGATAATCTATGCTTTGATTGTTGGGTTGAGTTATGATTTGACGAAGTTTATGAATTCTCTATGAAATCAAGCATTAATTATGAATGAATTGAGGATAATCTTATGAATTTAGCATGATCAAGTCAAAAGCATGATTTTCCTCTTTTATGTGAGTTCCTTCAAGTATGGGTAAATTGTCCTAATTATGGCTTTCTAAGCATGAGCTTGCATTGAATTGCATGATATGAGTGAACTTGCATGAACCCATATGAACTCCATGAACTATGAAATATGAGCATGATGAATTAAGGGTGCTTGAGAGTAAAGTACCAAAGTTATGATATGATGATGCTATGGTTGAGTAGTGAAAAGTTTTCTCACGTAATTCTCCCAATATGACTTAAAAGAACAAGAGGCGATTACCCATGTACCCTAATGTAGACAAAGCGGCGATTACCCAAGTCTACCAATAATGAGCTTATGACGAATGTAGATAAGAGGCGATTACCCATGTCTACCTAAGATAAAATGAACTATGATTAATCTATGGGAAGTATGCTTAGTACTGAGTGGACAAGTGGCGATTACCCATGTCCCATAACATTTGTACCCCCATAGGGTGATGGTCTATGATGGACACTAGCTAGTGGATCCACATAAGCTAAGAAGTTCATGGTCTTACCTTGGCAAGTAGGACATCCCTTTACGGTGTGGGGTAGACACCGGATTCCATGTTGATAGCTCACATGGTATTATATGTCGGTTAAGGCTATTCCCCACAAGTTAATGAATAAGTGTTCTCATGATGAAGTAAAGAAAAGAAGAAAAGATGATTTAGCTTGCTTTGGCCTTGATATATGCTTTATGTTTCATGTTTATCATGTTTTTAGCTTGGCCATTGTATGTCATGATTGTGTCTCTATCTCTAGCATGATTTATGTGTTTATGTGCATTGCTATCATACTTAGTACTTAATTTTGCTAACGCATACTCTTGCCTGTATCAATTTCTTTCGTGTAGGACGTGGCAATTTTCCTACTCGTGGCTAGACCATTGACGTAGAGTTGAGAAGAAGACTTGGTGAGTCCTCATCCACCGGAGGACATGGCCTTGTTGGATTTTACTTTGATGTCTTTCCTTATGTTGGATATGTTATTGGGCTACGTCCCTATCACTTTTATTCGTATTCTATGATGTAAGAAGACTTTGAGACATGAGTTGTAAACTTCTGTTGTTTTGAGTAAAGCTTTGATATAAAAATCTTCTCTTGAACTCTTATTTCTCTATTATGTTGTATGTTATGTATCCTAAGGGCTTGTATGAGGCCTCTCGGGGTCTTATACGCCGTGTTACATCTAGGGGCTACTTGGGTCGTGACATTTTAATTCTTGAAAACTCTTTTCACATGCCTCGGACCACATGAATTTAACCTTTTTTTGGGTCAAAGCCGTCAATGGAGAAGCAATTGAGGAAAACCCTTCAACAAACCTCCTATAATATCCTGCTAAACCCAAGAAACTACGAATATCCGAAGGTGATAGAGGTCTAGGCCAGTTCTTAACCGTATCCATCTTCTTAGAATCTACCTCAATACCTTTACAGGAGACAATGTGACCAAGAAAAGTCACGGATCTTAACCAAAACTCACATTTACTAAACTTTGCAAAGAGTTGTTGGTCCTTGAGGACTTGCAATACTATCCTCAAATGACTAGCATGCTCATCCTCATTCCTTCAGTAAATCAAGATATCATCAATAAACACAATCACGAACATGTCAATGTATTGCTTAAACACCCTGTTCATTAAGTCCATAAACGCGGCTCGAGCATTTGTCAATCCAAACGACATAACTAAGAATTCATAGTGACCATACCTAGTACGGAAAGCCATTTTCGGAATATCATCCTCTTTCACTCTCAATTGGTGATAGCCCGAACGAATGTCGATCTTAGAAAAATAACTAGCCCCATGAAGTTGATCAAAATAGTCATCTATCCTTGGTAGAGGATACTTATTCTTAATGGTAACCTTGTTCAATTGGTGATAATCAATACACATACGGAGTAAACCATCCTTCTTCCTTACAAACAAGACCGGAGCACCACATGGAGAAATCTTGGACGGATGAAACCCTTATCCAACAAGTTTTTCAACTGCTCTTTTAGTTCCTTAAGTTCCGCCGAAGCCATTCGATAAGAAGGAATAGAAATAGGTTGCGTATCCGGGAGAAGGTCAATACAGAAGTCTATTTCTCACTCGGGAGGAATACCGAGTAATTCAACGGGAAACACTTTGGGAAACTTATTAACAACGGAAACCGACGCAAGAGTAGGGGTTTCGGAATCTACATCCCTCACCCTAACAAGATGGTAAATACAACCCTTAGAGATCATCTTTCTAACTTTAAGACAAGAGACAAATTGACATCGAAACACATAATTTCTCCCCTTCCACTCTAGGATAGGCTCATTTGGAAACTGGAACTTGACCATTCGGGTCCTACAATCAATAAAGGCATAAAAAGCATGCAGCTAATCCATCCCAAGAATAACATCAAAATCTAGCATATCAAGCCTAAGATAGACTCTCCAATCGAAGTGGAAACATGAAAAGGATCTACCAAAATATCCGAAACAATACCAAACCGCATGGCCACATAGGGCGTCACAAAGGATAAAGTAGCACCGGGATCAAGCAAGGCATAAACATCAAAATGGAAAACTTTTAACATACCGATGACCACATCGGGTGAGCTCTCTTGCTCATGACGAGCTTGAAATGCATAAAACCGATTTTGCTTCTGAGCATTCGAACCCAATCCTCTAGGTGGAGATTGCTTATTCTCCCTTCCCTTGGCCGTGAGAGATGGACAATCCCTCATTTTGTGACCACTCTTTCCACAACTATAACCACCATCCGTACCGACTAGACACCTACCCTCATGGTTTTCCCACACTTGGCACATGGAGCCAATAAAGAACTACCATTGTTCCCTCCTTGAGACTTGGGGTTAGACACCCTATCATTGTTGAACTTCGGAGGAGTATTGGATGAGCATTGGCCGAAAAACCTTTGTTGAAATCTAGGACGACCTTGTCCATCGGACCTTGCATGTGAAAGGTTACCATCTCCGATCCTAGCCCTCTTGGTTTCTCTAGACCTTTCCTTAAGCTTTTCTTCCTCAATTTGTTGAGCATACACCATGAGATGAGAAATATCCATGTCATTAACAAGCATAGCAGTGCGGCATTCTTTAACCAACCTTTCGGACACCCTCGACACAAACTTACTCATTCTTGCCCTTGGATTGGCAACGATGGAAGGAGCATATCGTGAAAATTGTGTGAACTTCAAAGCATACTCTTTCACACTCATACTTCCTTGTCGAAGGTTGATGAACTCAAGCACCTTTGCCTCCCTCATCTCAAGGAGAAAGAACCTATCAAGGAAAGCAATCTTGAATTTCTCCCAATCAAGAGGACCTTCATTAACCACCCTCTCACTCTTCCATTGATTGAACCAAATTCTAGCAACACCCTTGAGTTGATAAGCGGCCAACTCCGCCTTTTCCTCCAATGTCACACCCATAATTATCAACACCTTGCACACTTCATCGATGAACTCTTGAGGATCTTCCTCAACCTTAGAGCCATGAAACTCTCGATGGTTAATCCTTGTATAGTTCCTCCCATTTGATGCCGTCGTATCCACATTTGAGTTCACGGGAATCACCACCTCTCTATAGGCTTGAGTCGTCGCGGCTTGAGCCAATGCTTGGAAAGCAGCCCTAAACTCCGCATTCGTAACTTGTTCCGCAAAAGGATCATCCGGAACTTGAGAAGCTTTAGGAGGAGCTTCTTGATCCGCATTCTCTCCCATGTTCCTTCTAGCATAAACTCTTCGGGTCGCCATATCCTGAAATGCATAGGATAGGGATTAGGAGAGAGGCTTATAGAGTTAAACTCTATGGCACGACTTAAGAGTAATGAAAGAAGTGTAGTTTCTTAATCGTCTTATAGCTTCTCATTCATAAGTGTGGCGCGCTTCACACTCATGAACAAGACTCTACTTGACGCGGCGTACGAGATATCCTAGGATCTTTCTAAAACCTTGTGCTCTGAATACCAAGTTTTTCACGACCAAAGGTACCCCCTAGATGTGACATGGCGTACAAGACCCAAAAAGGCCTCACACATGCCACTTAGCATGCATTACAAGCAAGATAATAGAGAATAAAAGTTCACAAGAGATTTCATATCAAAACTTTCAAAGAAACAGTGGCAGTCTACATCTCGATGTGTCAAAGCCAATTTATAGTAAAGATAAAGTTTGCGACGTAACCCAATACAATTCGAAAACTGGAAAGAAATACATGAAAAAGAAATAAGAACTAGGCTATGTCCTCAGATGGATGAGGACTCACCAAGTCTTCTATCAACTTTCTAATCAAACTCTAGCCAGGAGTGGAAGGTTAATCGCCACGTCCTACACCAAAGAAGTTAATGTAGGAAAGAGTATGCGTTAGCACAATTAAGTACTAAGTATGCTAGCAATGCACATAAACACGTAAATCATGCTAGAGAGAAATATAATCATGACATGCAATGGCCAAACTTGAAACATGAGAAACATGAAACATAAAGCGTATATCAAGGCCAAAGCAATCTAAATACTCTTTCTATCTTTTATTTACATTGCTTCATCATGATAAAACTTATTTATTAACTTGTGAGGAATAGCCTTAACCGACATGTAAGACCATGTGAGCTATCAACATGGAATCCGGTGTCTACCCCACACCGAAAAAAGGTGTCCTACTTGCCAAGGTAAGACCATGAACTTCTTAGCTTATGTGGATCCACTAGCTAATGTCTACTTAACGACAACATCCTATGGTGGCAACATAGTTTATGGGAGAGAGATTGCTTTAAGAGACTCGGCCTCGACTAGCGGGAGAGCTCCATCTGGAAAACCCGGCCTCTACTAATGGGAGGGTTTCCATCTCAATGTCCACTCGGTGCTAAGCATAATTCCCACGGATTAGTCATTAACATGCTCATATCATTATACATGGAGAGGTACAACTAGGGTTACCAATCCAAGCTAAAATCATAATTATCATCTTCCATGGACCTTGTCCAAGCTTACGTCATTGGAATAGCTCCTTAAGAACATGGGTAATCACCTTTTGTTTTCTTAGGTCATATTGGGAGTATTATGTGAGAAAATCTTTCACAACTCAACCATATCATCATCATATCATAACTTTGGCACTTCACGCTCAAAGCACCCTTCATTCATAATTAACTTCATATGAGACATGCATAAGTTTATTAGCTTCTTCTTCACTTAGATTATCATGCTCATATTTCATAGTTCATAGAGTTCATATGGGTTCATGCAAGTTTAACTCATACCATACAATTCAATGCAAGCTCATGCTTAGAAAGTCATAATCAAGAAATTTACCCACATTGAATTACCCACATTGAAGGAACTCACTTAATGGAGGAAAATTATGCTTTTGACTTGAACATGCTAAATTCATAAGATCATCCTCAATTATTCATAACTCATGCATAATTTCATAGAGAATTCATAAACTTCATCAATTCATGGCTCAACCCAACAATCAAAGCATAGATTATCAATTAGGGGAGAATTAGCTTGGGATCATGGGGGTTCATACAATCTTTACATCAAATCATGTAATTCACGCTAATTCGTGCACTAAGTTACTTTATCATGCTAGATCGTGCACTACTAATCATAAAATGAATAATTGAAATCATAATTGAAGACACAATGATTGACCACAAATCCTAATTCAATTGGGTTAGAGTAAACCTTGAAATTCATGAAGAAGAGGAAGGACTCATTGGAGGAAAGGACTCCTAATGGTGAACACTGTCATACCTCAAAGAAATCCACAAGAAATTGGAGAAGATTGAAGGTCTTCAATGGAGGATTCAAGCTTTCTTCTTCCTTGAGAGTTAAGAGAGTTTCTTTTAGAGAGAGAAATATTTGAGAGGAGATAATTGGGAATGAATTATAATGAGAGAAATTAGGCTTAGGAAGTATTTATAGGGCTTAGATTAAGGGTAAATCTGACTTAGCTTAATAGATAAACAATTAAGGAAAAGACCAAAGAGCCATTGATTAATAACTGTTGGGGCCAATTGACGGACAGGATCTACGGTCCGTACATCATTTGACGGACCGTCCTATTCTTCCGTCAATTAGTTCAGAGAATATACATTTGGGACCTGCAACGACGACTCTAATGTACGGCTCATGGGTCCTTTGACGGACCATACATGGAAGCCGTAGATCACTACGTCACGTTCAAGAGTTGACAGAGTATGGGGAACACCTATGAGACATATCTATGGACCGTCAATCAATCTACGACCTGTACTGCTACTCCGTAGGTGAAAGTTCAGAAACTTGGAAGTCTTGAAATTTCAAAGTGCCATTGACGGTCCCCACCTAAGGCCCGTCAATCCATCTACGGCCCGTAGGTGGCCTCCGTAGGTCACTGTCTTCAGGTGAGTTCTGCAATTAAAATTCATTGAAGGCTCGGGGTATTACATTATCTCCCCCTTGGGAACATTCATCCTCGAATGAGAATCAAGATATCATGAGAAGCGTAGAAGACCCGGACTAACAACCCAACCTAACACATAGTCACATAATTGCACATATCCGAGGTGGAAACATCAACACCAAGCTAAAGCATATTTAACACTAAAATTCATGGGGACTTTATGCAATTCATACTCAATGCACATAATCATACTAGACTCTTCATGAACATGCATAATCAAGGAATCATGGAAATCAACTATGACACATGAAACCAAAAGAATGAACCATAAGGAACTAACTACCTCAAGCTAGAGTAGGTTGAAAAGGAAAGAGATGATGATATCGGGACATCATATCAGCCTCGGCCTCCCACGTAGCACCCTCAACCAACTGATTCCTCCAAAGAACTTTCACGGATGCAACATCTTTATTTCTCAACTTCTGGACTTGTCGGTCTAAAATCTCAACTGAAACCTCTTCATAGGAAAGACAATCCTTTATGCCAAGATTCTCTAATAGCACTATAGAGGTCGGGTCACCAACACACTTCTTCAACAATGAAACATGGAAAACCAGATATACCGATGCCAAATCATTAGGCAAATCGAGCTCATAAGCAACCTTACCAACACGCCTCAAAATCTGATATGGGCCTACATAACAGGGACTAAGCCTCCCTTTCTTCCCAAATCTCACTATACCCTTCATAGGTTAAATTTTAAAGTAAACCCAATCATCAACATCGAATTCTAATTCTCTTCTTCTAACATCGGCATAGGACTTTTGTCGACTTTGAGCCATTTTTAACCTTTTTCTAATAAGTCGAACTTTCTCCATAGGCTCGTGCACTAACTCCGGGCCTATCAAAGCAAATTCCCCAACTTCAAACCAACCTATAGGATATCTACACCTCCTACCATAGAGAGCCCCAAATAGAGTCATACCAATGCTAGAATGGTAGCTATTATTATAAGCAAACTCAATCAAAGGCAAATGGTCACCCCAAATACCCTTGAAATCAATTACACAAGCTCTCAACATGTCTTCCAAAGTCTGAGTAGTACACTCCGCTTGCCCATCGATTTGGTGATGAAAGGTCGCACTAAGCTTAACACGAGTACCAAGACCTTTTTGAACAACTTCCAAAATTAAGATGTGAATTGTGCACCATGATCGGAGATAATGGATAAAGGCACTCCATGCAGCCTAACCATCTCCATCAAGTATAACTTAGCATAATCTTCCGCCGAATAAGAAGTCTTGACGGGTATGAAATGGGCTGACTTAGTCATTCTATCAACAACAACCCAAATAGAATCATTTTGTCGCCTAGTGCGAGGCAATCGAATAATAAAATCCATATTCACATCTTCCCACTTCCAGGTAAGAATGCTAATAGTTTGGGCCAAACCTCCCGGCTTTTGATGCTCAACTTTCACTTGTTGACAATTAGAACACTTAGCCACAAATTCCTCAATATCATACTTCATTCCGTTCCACCAATAGATTTCCCGTAAATCACGGTACATTTTGGTAGCTCCCGGGTGGATGGAATATTGGGAACTATGGGCTTCCAATAATATATGTCCTCTTAAGTCATCTACATCGGGAACTCACAAACGACCTTGATAACGAAGCACACCATCTCCCCCTTGGGAGAAAAGCTCTGTGGACTTTTTGAGCACCACTCCTTTCAATTCAACCAAATTAGGATCAAGATCTTGTTTAGCTTTTACATCATGTAAAAAAGAGGATTCAGAACCATTGTGAACCGTAACACCACCCTTAGCGGAATCAATCAACTAAACACCCAAACGGGCCAAACTATGAACATTATGAACCAACTCTTTCTTACCATCCTCAACATGAGCAACACTACCCATGAATAATCCACTAAGAGCGTCCGCACCCACATTAGCTTTACCGGGGTGATAGAGAACACTCATATCATAGTCTTTTAGCAACTCAAGCCACCATCTTTGGCGAAGATGAAGATCTTTCTGTTTGAACACATATTGTAAACTCTTGTGGTCGATAAAGACATCCACATGTACCCCATACAAATAATGCCGCCATATTTTCAAAGCAAACACAACCGCTGCTAATTCTAGGTCATCAATAGGATAGTTCTTTTCATGCACCTTGAGTTGCCTTGAAGCATAAGCAGTAACTTTCCCATTTTGCATAAGAACACATCTTAACCCAATTCTCGAGGCATCACAATAAACCACAAATCCATCGGATCCTTCTGGTAGAGTCAATATTGGAGCCGAAGTAAGTCTATCTTTTAATTCTTGAAAACTTTTCTCACATACCTCGGACCACATGAATTTAACCTTCTTTTGGGTCAAAGTCGTCAATGGAGAAGCAATTGAGGAAAACCCTTCAACAAACCTCCTATAATATCCTGCTAAACCCAAGAAACTACGAATATCCGAAGGTGATAGAGGTCTAGGCCAGTTCTTAACCGTATCCATCTTCTTAGAATCTACCTCAATACCTTTACAGGAGACAATGTGACCAAGAAAAGTCACGGATCTTAACCAAAACTCACATTTACTAAACTTTGCAAAGAGTTGTTGGTCCTTGAGGACTTGCAATACTATCCTCAAATGACTAGCATGCTCATCCTCACTCCTTGAGTAAATCGAGATATCATCAATAAACACAATCACGAACATGTCAAGGTATTGCTTAAACACCCTGTTCATTAAGTCCATAAACACGGCCAGAGCATTTTTCAATCCAAATGACATAACCAAGAATTCATAGTGACCATACCTAGTCCAGAAAGCCATTTTCAGAATATCATCCTCTTTCACTCTCAATTGGTGATAGCCCGAACGAAGGTCGATCTTAGAAAAATAACTATCCCCTTAAAGTTGATCAAACAAGTCATCTATCCTTGGTAGAGGATACTTATTCTTAATGGTAACCTTGTTCAATTAGTGGTAATCAATACACATACAGAGTGAACCATCCTTCTTCCTTACAAACAAGACCGGAGCACCCCATGGAGAAATACTTGGCCGGATGAAACCCTTATCCAACAAGTCTTTCAACTTCTCTTTTAGTTCCTTAAGTTTCGCCGGAGCCATTCTATAAGGAGGAATAGAAATAGGCTGCGTATCCGGGAGAAGGTCAATACCGAAGTCTATTTCTCGCTCAGGAGGAATACCGGGTAATTCATCGGGAAACACTTCCGGAAACTCATTAACAATGTAAACCGACTCAAGAGTAGGGGTTTCGAAATCTACATCCCTCACCCTAACAAGATGGTAAATGCAACCCTTAGAGATCATCTTTCTAGCTTTAAGACAAGAGACAAATTGACCTCAAAACACATAATTTCCCCCCTTCAACTCTAGGATAGGCTTATTTGGAAACTGGAACTTGACCATTCGAGTCCTACAATCAATAGAGGCATAACAAGCATGCAACCAATCCATCCCAAGAATAACATCAAAATCTAGCATATCAAGCTCTATGAGATCAACAAGAGTAACTCTATGGGATAAGGAAATGGGGCAACCTCTATAAACACCCTTAGCTAAGATAGACTCTCCAATCGGAGTGGAAACACGAAAAGGATCTAGCAAAATATCCGGAACAATACCAAACCGCATGGCCACATAGGGCGTCACAAAGGATAAAGTAGCACCGGGATCAAGCAAGGCATAAACATCAAAATGGAAAACTTTTAGCATATCGTGACCACATCGGGCGAGCTCTCTTGCTCATGACGAGCTTGAAGTGCATAAAACCAATTTTGCTTCTGAGCATTCGAACCCAATCCTCTAAGTGGAGCTTGCTTATTCTCCCTTCCCTTGGCCGTGAGAGATGGACAATCCCTCATCTTGTGACCACTCTTTCCACAACTATAACAACCATCCGTATCGGCTAGACACCTACCCTCATGCTTTTTCCCACACTTGGCACAAGGAGCCAATAAAGAACCACCATTGTTCCCTCCTTGAGACTTGGGGTTAGACACCCTATCATTGTTGAACTTCGGAGGAGCATTGGATGAGCCTTGGCCAGAGAACCTTTGTCAAAATCTAGGACGACCATGTCCATCGGACCTTGCATGCGAAAAGGTACCATCTCCGGTCCTAGCCCTCTTGGTTTCTCTAGACCTTTCCTTAAGCTTTTCTTCCTCAATTTGTTGAGCATACACCATGAGATGAGAAATATCCATGCCATTAACAAGCATAGTGGTGCGGCATAATTTAACCTACATTTTGAACACCCCTGAAACAAACTTACTCATTCTTGCACTTGGATCGGCAACGATGGAAGAAGCATATTGGGACAATTGTGTGAACTTCAAAGCATACTCTTTCACACTCATACTTCCTTGTCGAAGGTTGATGAACTCAAGCACCTTTGCTCCCTCATAAGGGAAAAGAACCTATTAAGGAAAGCAACCTTGAATTTCTCTCAATCAAGAGGACCCTCATTAACCACTCTCTCACTCTTCCATTGATTGAACCAAATTTGAGCAACACCCTTTAGTTGATAAGCGACCAACACCGCCTTTTCCTCCGGTGTCACACCCATAATCATCAACACCTTGTACACTTCATCGATGAACTCTTGAGGATCTTCATCAACCTTGGAGCCATGAAATTCCAGAGGGTTCATCCTTGTAAAGTCCCACACCCTTGACGCCGTCGTACCCACATTTGGGTTAACGAAAATCACCACCTCTCTATTAACTTGAGCCGTCACGGCTTGAACCAATGCTTGGAAAGCAGCCCTAAACTCCACATTCGTAACTTGTTCCACCAAAGGATCGGCCAGAACTTGAGGAGCTTGAGGAGGAGCTTCTTGATCCACGCTCTCTCCCATGTTCCTTCTAGCATAAGCTTTTCGGGTCGCTATATCCTGAAACGCATAGGATAGGGATTAGGAGAGAGACTTATAGAGTTAAACTCTATGGCACGACTTAAGAGTAATGAAAGAAGTGTAGTTTCTTAAACGTCTTATTGCTTCTCATTCATAAGTGTAGCGCGCTTCACCCTCATGAACAAGACTCTACTTGACGCGACTTATGAGACATCCTAGGATCTTTCTATAACCTTGTGCTCTGAATAACAAGTTTGTCACGACCCAAGGTACCCCCTAAATGTGGCATGGCGTACAAGACCCCGAGAGGCCTCATACAAGCCACTTAGCATGCATTACATACAAGATAATTGAGAATAAAAGTTCAAAAGAGATTTCATAGCAAAACTTTCAAAAAAACAATGGCAGTCTACATCTCGATGCCTCAAAGCCAATAAACAGTAAAGATAAAGTTTGGGACGTAACCCAATACAATTCGAAAACTGGAAAGAAATACATGAAAAAGAAATAAGAATTAGGCTATGTCCTCAGATGGATGAGGACTCACCAAGTCTTCTATCAACTCTCTAATCAAACTCTAGCCACGAGTGGAAGGTTAATCGCCACGTCCTACACCAAAGAAATTAATGTAGGCAAGAGTATGCGTTAGCACAATTAAGTACTAAGTATGATAGCAATGCACATAAACACGTAAATCATGCTAAAGAGAAATATAATCATGACATGCAATGGCCAAACTTGAAACATGAGAAACATGAAACATAAAGCGTATATCAAGGCCAAAGCAAGCTAAATCCTCTTTCTATCTTTTCTTTACATTACTTCATCATGAGAACACTTATTCATTAACTTGTGGGGAATAGCCTTAACCGACATGTAAGACCATGTGAGCTATCAACATGGAATCCGGTGTCTACCCCACACCAAAAAAAGTCCTACTTGCCAAGGTAAGACCATGAACTTCTTAGCTTATGTGGATCCACTAGCTAATGTCTACTTAAAAACAACATCGTATGGTGGCAACATAGTTTATGGGATACAGATTGCTTTAGGAGACTCGGCCTTGACTAACGGGAGAGCTTCATCTAGAAAACTCGGCCTTTACTAACGGGAGAGCTTTCACTAGAAGACCCGGCCTCTACTAACGGGAGGGTTTCCATCTCAATATCCACTCGGTGCTAAGCATAATTCCCACGGATTAGTCATTAACATGCTCATATCATTATACATGGAGAGGTACAACTAGGGTTACCAATCCAAGCTAAAATCATAATTATCATCTTCCATGGACCTTGTCCAAGCTTACGTCATTGGAATAGCTCCTTAAGAACATGGGTAATCACCTTTTGTTTTCTTAGGTCATATTGGGAGTATTATGTGAGAAAACCTTTCACAACTCAACCATATCATCATCATATCATAACTTTGGCACTTCACTCTCAAAGCACCCTTAATTCATTATTAACTTCATAAGAGGCATGCATAATTTCATTAGCTTCTTCTTCACTTAGATTATCATGCTCATATTTCATAGTTCATAGAGTTCATATGGGTTCATGCAAGTTCAACTCATACCATGCAATTCAATGCAAGCTCATGCCATAATTAAGGCAATTTACCCACATTGAAGGAACTCACTTAATGGAGGAAAATCATGCTTTTGACTTGAACATGCTAAATTCATAAGATCATCCTCAATTATTCATAACTCATGCATAATTTCATAGAGAATTCATAAACTTCATCAATTCATGGATCAACCCAACAATCAAAGCATAGATTATTAATTTGGGGAGAATTAACTTGGGATCATGGGGGTTCATACAATCTTTACATTAAATCATGTAATTCACGCTAATTCGTGCACTAAGTTACTTTATCACGCTAGATCGTGCACTACTAACACTACAACAAATTCGAGTATTAGTGACGAACAGTTTTGTCACTAACAATTCATATTTCGTCATAAAAAATATTTTGAGACGAAAAATAATTTGTCAATCAATCGTCCCTAAATCATGGGTCACTAAATGTATATAGAGACGACTTAGTGATTCGTCACTAAATAGAGTTCTATTAACTACAAAAATTATTTTCGTCCCCAAATGCATAGTATTTGTGACAAACTTATTTGTCATAGAAATTACAAAAATTTGTAGGTAATAGTATGTTTCCGTCACTAAATAGGTTATTAAGGCCGATGAAATTGGTGTGTCACTAAATATTTAGATTAATTGATGACAATGTCATTTGTCTCTAATGTAATATATATTTCGTAGTTAAACAAATATTATTTCGTCACTAAAAAGTAACCTTTCTTTTTTGTCCCTAAATATATAAATTAGTGACAAATTAGTTTTTTTATAATTTGTTGTTGAAAACAATAAATGTTGTCACTAAAACTAATTTTTTTAACGATGATACAAAGTTGTCACTACGAAATATCATAATTAGTGACAATCACAATTGTCATAAACTACAAAGCTAATTTGTAGGTAATAAATAGGTAATTTGGGACAAAAATTATTCTCGTCACTAAATGCTATACTTTTATGACAAAAATGTGATGTCTAAAAAAGAATGATGCAGTCGTCTCTAATAGTGAAGCTTTTAAGGATGAAATATTTTGTCACTAATACTAACAAAAGCAAGACAATAATAATTTAAAAAGTTATACACCATGTCACATAGTAATTAAAAATGACTAAGACTATATACTCATATACTAAACATTAATAGAACTAAAGTAATAAAATAAAATTTGCTTCTTTACACAAACTAGTGTACGGTACAGATTTACCAACCCCTGTTTTCACAAACTAATGAAGATTTTCTTCCTTTTGGCAATTGAGTTTGACAAACAGCCCAATATGGTTGTGGAAGTTGACAATCATGTTGCATTGACTTCTATTGCTACAATTGTACTTTGACAGATGTACAGATTGCCATGCATGTGTTCCCGCTTCAGCCACACTCTTATAATATTTTGCCTACGTTACTTTTGGTTGCCTCTTTTTGTCTATGGCGTCTGGTTGTTGTAGCACATTCCTTACACTGTAATGTCAGTTAAATTTAAAATAACCCATAAATTAATATTATAATATAATCAAGCAAAAATAAATAATTATTTAAGGAAGGAGATAATTACAGCCCAATTCAAGTATCAATATTCACATATTATACTAGTTTACCATAATCGGATAAATAAGAAAGCTGACAAGAATTATTTATGAAATCCGTAAACAAATTGTAATGACCCAATGGCAAGACAAAATTAAGGCTTAAGAGCAAAAAGAATATTGATTAAGTAAAACAATCGGTTCAGAGATAATTAAAATTAAGTAATCAATCACAATTATTAAATTAATCAAGTATGAGAATTATTAACGGGTCAACATATAGGGAAGATATTAGGGCATCACACTCAATCAGTGAATTAAAGAAATTATTCTTGATTTTCTGTGATATAGTATAAAATAACCAAATAAATATATGCTTGCCATATATAATCACTTACATCATTTTCTCAAATTAGTTTAAGGAAGGTAATCAGTCAAGGAGTCTATTAATATTTACTAAAATAACTATGGAAGAGAACAATTCAAGAATTAAGGGAAGAAACAAAAATCTGTAAAATTCAACTAGGCATGCTAAAATTTGAGATTCACAAACTAATATTAAGATCAAAATTTAAAAAGAAAAGAAGTCAATAATACTTAATGGATGAAAAATAGAGCTGGCCAGAGAATTACAGTCCTTTACAACATACATGACCATCATGGCAAAAAATATAAAAAGCTCCTCATTATACCCAAGTAGAATACACACATATATCAGCCATGCTCATGATAACACAATCACAAACATTATTATAATCATATTTTCAAGAAAGGAGGAGATTATTAGAGAAAGCTAATCTGAAAAATAATGTGATCCAAATCATGTTGTTTTGCAGAGAGACATTAACAGTAAGCACTATACAATACAATTCAAAGGTAAAGAATCTTAATCACTAAGTGGAATAAACATTCATGAGAATCATAAAAATTATGTACAAAGCAGAAGACTTTTTTTAGGTCTCAGATATAAAAAAATAGATGAAAAATGAAAGATGTAACAACTGGGCTAGATTAATCTTACAGGGAAGAGGTCCGTTAAATAAAATCGAACTTCCAAACTCATAACTTTTTAATCAATTCGGCTACTACGTGGTGCTTCACCATTGTCATTGACCAGAGATTTTGTTTCCATCAGAGCATGTTGGTGGGAGCAGCAATGCTCTTGCTATTGTTTCTGTCAGCCTCGCTGGAGGAGTGAGGAGTGGAGAGCAGAGGCGGCGTCTGCTGGGCCCGTGCTGGTTGATTTATCGACATGCATGTGGTGGTTCACCGATGATCTTTGGGTGGTTGCTGCTGGAGGAGAAGAGGCAAGGGAAAAGGAGAAGGACAGAAGAGAGGTTTCGCCGGAATTCATGGTGGTTTGCCAGTGAAGAGGAGGAGAAATGGGCTCGTTTGGTGGCTGTCGTCGGTGGTCACTGGAAAGGCGAGGAGAGGAAGTTGGAGGAGTTTAGCGCTGGTGGCTGTTTCACCGGAGATGGCGAACATCGATAGGGGAGAGGGGACGTCTGGGGTTCCAAATGGTGGTCTTCACCATTGAGCGACGCTGGTTTTGAGAGAAGAGGAAGAATGAGTGGGTTGTTAGAGTATTAAAATATGGGGGAAAAAAGACTAATAGATCCTGACCGTTGGATCTAAATAAATGAACGATCGTGATTTAAAGAGAGATTGATCAGTAAGATGGACGGCTGGGATGAGATTTGATATTTGAGACTTCATGGGTTACAATTGAAATGAATTGTGAGTGAAATGGTTATAGTATGGGTAAACAAGTGACTATAATTGAAAGGAAGTTGAAGTGTTAGGCTAAATTTGGTAAAAGATTGAATAAAAGAGGCTAGAATTAAAATAAATTGAGTAGAAAATGCTATAATTTAAATAATTTGGAGAAAGACTAAATGAATTGCTATTTAATTAATAACATATTATACATAATAAAAACTTGCATATGAAATAAACATACTTAAATATATTAATACACGCTACATAGATAAGCAAATTAGTTATTTCAAATTTCGCAACTGATAAATATAATAATAATAATAATAATAATAATAATAATAATAATAATAATAATAATAATAATAATAAATAATAATAATAATAATAATAATTTTGAAAAATATGAATGTTAGTGTATATAATTATTTAGATAAAACTAAAATATAAATTTAAAAACAAATAGTAAAAGAAATAGGTCTTAAAATACATTTTTAATCGAATATCAATTCAGAAAGGGTAATAGGTCAGTCAAAATTGGGTGTCAACATATAGGTATTACCTTCTAAAACCAATGAATTATCGATGTTCTGTTGTGTATATCGTTAAGCGAGACAAGGCATTCAAAGTTCCGATAAATCGTT
Source organism: Solanum appendiculatum (assembly GCA_018342035.1). Lineage (NCBI taxonomy): Eukaryota > Viridiplantae > Streptophyta > Magnoliopsida > Solanales > Solanaceae > Solanum > Solanum appendiculatum. Next base: position 80,993 of record JAGDQO010001147.1, read on the forward strand.
AACATAAATAAAATTTGATTTATTATCACATTTCTATGAGTATCACCTCACATTTTATACTCAGATGGATCATCAGTTAGCTTTTGTTACATCATTAAACAAGATTTAAGTTCATGATTTGTCGATGGACTGATAAAATTTGTTACATTACTATATATATATATATATATATATATATATATATAAATAAAATTACCTCTTAATTAATATCAACGTTATTCCATATTCCAAATATAAATTATCTATGTTTTTTTGTCTACTCCACGAATTCAATTTTTTTATAAGACAAAACGTACCAACCTCCATAGGTTAGTTCACATTAAATTTAAATTTAAAAAATTAATTAGGTTAAATTAAATAATATCGACCTCCGAAAATCGATAATTTATATTGTTTTTGCTTTTTATTGTACATAAATCCGTCTTCCAGTCAATGATTTATTTAAAATTAATTGAAAATATTAATTTTTAGATTTTTTTATTTTTATTGACATAAAATTACATTATATTATTAATTATATAATCTAGTACCGACCACTAGATTAATAAAAATAAAACTACTGAACTCCAGTGGTCACTATATGAATATTTAATGAAAATAAAATTAATTACGTGAATTTAATATTATCGACTTTCGTAGGTGGATATTGTAATATTTACTTTTATTTTATATATAACCGTCCTCCGGAAGATAGTTTAATTAAAGTTTATTAAAAATATTTTATTCTTTTTATATTTAACCAAGGTAATAATTAATATTATTCTTTATTTGTTAATCCAATATCGACTACAAGAGATCATTTTTATATATATTTTTTCAGAGAAATTTTTTGACCTCAAGAGGTCCGTGTGGGTTTCTTCTTTTTTTGGGCCAAAATCGACTTCTTGGAGATGATTTTCTTAAGAAAATAAATAATTATTTTTTACAATACCGACCTCTGAAGGTCAGAAATTATTGACTTTCATTGGAGGTCAGTATTCATAGTATTTTTAATAGTGGGAAAAAGTTTGTAGATGAATTTTTTGTACAAATTTCTATTTAGCCATTTAAAGTGCATAGCATATTCATTTGAGACGAAAATTAATTTTGTCACAAAGAGAAAATAATTCGCGACAAACTTTTTAACGTAGCTAAATAATATTGTAGATAAACAGAGACAAAAAGATGATAGTCCTTAACTGTTTATATTATTAGTGACAAAAGTGAATGTCACAAATGATATACAATTAATGACTAAAGTTACACCATTTCACTACAATATTATTATGTCACTAATTTAATTATATACTTTTAGTGAGGAAATATTTTCATATCTAAACTTAAATTAATTAAAGACAAATGATGATTTGTCACAAATTGTCAATAAAATTAGCGACGAAACTGATCGTCACCAATAACGTCAAATTTCTGGCTAATATTGCCTGATAATTGGCGCCAATTTAATTTTTTGGTGGGAAAAGTTTGTAAACAAAACATTTGCTACAAAATTATTTTTGTCACTAAATATATGTGAGTCAAGCATTTGAGATTAGTCACAAATTGTCAACGAAATTAGTGGCAAAATTGATTGTCACCAATATCCTTTAATTTGTGGCTAAATTTACCTGATAATTGGCGCCATTTTAAGTTTTTGGTGGGAAAGATTTGTAGACAAAACATTTGCTATAAACTTTATTTTTTGTCACTAAAAATATGTGAATCAAGCGTTTGAGGACGAAATGTATTTTTTGTCACAAAAAATGTATAATTGGTGACGAATTTTTTATCGTAGCTAAACATCAAATTTGTTGTAGTATAATCATAAAATCAACAATTGAAATCATAATTGAAGAACCCACAATGATTGACCACAAACCCTAATTCAATTGGGTTAGAGTAAACATTGAAATTCATGAAGAAGAGGAAGGACCCATTGGAGGAAAGGACTCATAATGGTGAACACTATCATACCTCAAAGAAATCCACAAGAAATTGGAGAAGATTGAAGGTCTTCAATGGAGGATTCAAGCTTTCTTCTTCTTCCTTGATAGTTGAGAGAGTTTCTTTTAGAGAGAGAAAAATTTGAGAGGAGATAATTGGGAATGAATTATAATGAGAGAAATTAGGCTTAGGAAGTATTTATAGGGCTTAGATTAAGGGTAAAACTGACTTAGCTTAATAGATAAACAATTAGGGAAAAGACCTAAGAGCCCTTGATTAATAACTGTCGGGGCCAATCGACGGACAGGATCTACGGTCCGTACATCAGTTGACGGACCGTCTTGTTCTTCCGTCAATTGGTTCAGAGAATATGCATTTGGGAACCCCCTGCAACGACGACTCCAGTGTACGGCTCGTGGGTCCTTTGACGTACCGTACATGGAAGCCGTAGATCACTACTTCACGTTCAAGAGTTGACCAAGTCTGGGGAACACCTACGAGACATATCTACTGACCGTCAATCAATCTATGACCCGTCCTGCTACTCCGTAGGTCAAAGTTCAGAAACTTGAAAATTCTGAAAGTTCACAGTGCCATTGACGATCCCCCACCTATGGTCTGTCAATCCATCTACGGCCCGTAGGTGGCCTCCGTAGGTCACTGTTTTCAGGTGAGTTTTGCAATTAAAATTCTTTGAAGGCTCGGGGTATTACATTTCAGGTACCTGAGCCTTTGCCAAGGTTTTATGAAATGTTATTTCATGGTGCTATTTTAAAGCACTTGCCTCATTATCATGATCATTTTGATAATTTTCTCCTCTCCTTCCTCTAGGAGTTTTATGTTTGGAATCAATTGGTCTAACACGCTTCTGGCGTACCATAGACTCTATCCTTCAAGGACCATTTATTGGAGCATTTGCAGCTTAACTAAAATATTGGTTCAGCAAATACATCTGGCAAATTATTTGCAACATTTTGCAAATGTATTATCTCTTGAACTTCAAGTTCACATTTTTTTAACAAGGATCTAGATAATTCACCTCACACATAATTTTCAGCTGCTAATCATATCTCCCCCTAATGTTAGAAAATTTAACATTTACCCCCAACCTCATTTGGGGAATCATCTTTGTGCGTGGTGGAGCAATAAAATCATATGTGCCCACATTAAATTTTTAGATGGAAATTGTTTAGTTCCTGACCCTGAACCAATTGTGATGGGAGAACCTTGTTGGCTTGATGCATACATGTTAAATAAACTCATCTCATACCAAATTTTATTTGAGAGTTTTGTTCTCATAATATAATTTGAGGCATACAATTTATGCTAAACCAACCATCATTATCAACATAATTTTATAGTTTGGAACTGTGCTCTTAATTTAACAATTCGAGCAAACAATCTTACAAAAATCAATTTGTACGTTGATAACAAACGCACATGTGACCATACCATAAATGCATCTATTAAATCATAATAGTAAGCGATCCACATGGCAGGTGAATGGGTCCATATTCACCTTTTTATATGTTCCAAATAATTTTAGGAAAAACAATCCCAACCTTAGCTGGTAAAATGATCATTTCATCTTGAGAATAAACAACACGATAATTCTTGAAGAATCTTTTATTTCTTCAACATATAATTACATGAATTTTCAATTTCTTTTGCATCACATTTGAACCAGAATAATCAACCGGTTATGCCAACTAATATTTATTCTAGAAATCTTCTAGTTTACATTTGCATATGATTCCATCATCATGCCTATATTTGTATACAACAAACAAATATTTATAATCCTCTTGGGTTGTAGTAATCTGAAGATATTAAATCTTCTCATAATAAATAATCTTAATATAATTTATTTTTTTTAATTCCTCCAAAACTTAAAAAGTTTTTTTTGAGACTCAGTACAACTCCATGGACAATTTCATTTCTTTGAGTAGTAACAAATTTTCCCTTTTGAAGCTCTCAATTAATTTTGTGTATTACCATAAATTTCACAACACCATTCGTATGGTGACCATCTCCTTCAAGGAGAAAATTATTCTTGTTGTCATGGTTAAAATTATTAGCCAAGACTTATTTCTTGACAACCAATGACAATTTGTGTTGCCTCACAATAATATTTATTTTGGTCATGATCACAACCTTTATAGGAAAGAATTATTTCTTTCTTTTGTTATTCAATAGTTCATAAAAAAACATGCCACAATATTTGTGATGTACTCAAAGTATTTGACCAAATTATCATTTATGTTAAAATATTTCTTTTCAATCTCTCAAACCTCCCATAGAGGTGAGATGTGGCATTTATCCAACCATACATGAACATGTCCTTATCCATATGAACACAAGTCACATTCTCTTCTAGAAATGACCATAACCATTTGCACATGCTCCATAAGTTTTTATTAGAAACTTATTGTCATAATTTGTACTAAATGTACTACCACTTTGTATTTTTTTATTTTGATGGAGGATTTACAAAACTTTCAAATTGGGTTGCACCAACAATAATGTGCCCAATAACCTTTCATTCCACTTTGATGGCCAAAAATTACCTTCACATTTGAAGGACCATCTTAAGAACCCATAATGTTCTTCCTTTTAATTATCACAATGATGACCGGCCATTAACATTTTACCGCATTAATATTCATACATTCAACCACTTGTTATTTTTCAGAGATATTATGTCATGCTACCACATTCACATAAGAGAATGGAGCAAATCAATTGAGCAAAGTTCATGACTTTTAGTCAAAAGTATATTATCTTGCCTTAATCATAATCATATCACCACTATGACTCATTAGGACTTAAACCCAATGTCTTATCCATATAAAGAAGTCTTAGCCCATAATCAATGGGACTTGAACCCAACATATTATTATCTTGATGCATCGAGACTTTAACTCGATGTCTTACCCACTTGGTGCGGTGAAACTTGAATCACCGTCTTTCCCTCAATCAATGTCTTAATAAATCAAATGCATTATCAAAAAATTAAATATCGAATACCATAAGTATAATCTGAATTTGACTTAAAACAGAAGAAAAATGAACAAAATTAATTAATTAGAACAACACGTTGGAATCCTATAGAAGTCTCAAGTTAAACTAAATTAAAACCTTTTAACAGTCCTTCTCAATATTGTTACGAACACTACAAGAAAATGTATCTATAGCTACGAAATCTAAGCTATGAATTCAAAAATTGTAGCTATTACAAGGTAATAGCCACAAACTTTTGAATTTTGTAGCTATTTATAAATTCGTAAAATTTCTTAGCCACGAAAATCAAATTGACGAAGCTAATTCTTCATTTTTTCTATAATTGTTAATAATCGTGGCAATAATTACTTAAAGAGCTATAACTTTATTGCTACGATAAAATTTTATAGTTGATCATTAGTTTTTGCTACGTGATAAAAGTTATTATAGCAATAGTAACCTTTTAGCCACAATAAATAAAATAATGTAGCTAAATAAATTATTTTGCTTCAAGTTATAAAAAATTGTGGCAATAGTTAAATAATATAGCCACATATTTTTTGCTATAACAAAATTTTGTAGCTAATTATCAATATAAGCCACAAGTTGAAACTTACTGTTGCAATAGTAACCTGTGATCCACGATAAATTATTTAAAACAAATTGTTGTTGCTAAACAAATATTTATGCTTCAAGTTATTAAAAATATTAGCAATAGTTAAATGATATAGCCACAGATATTTTCTCTATGATAAATTTTGTAGCTAATTATTACCTTTTGTCATGTGTTAAAATTTACTAGAGCAATAGTACTCTTTTAGCCACAATAAATTATTTGAAATAAAGTATTATGACAAAATAAATATTTTTGCTTTTAAGTTATAAAAAATTGTGAGAATAATTGGCTTAATTACTATAATTATTTGTCCTGACAAAATTATATAAAATTGTTGTGATAATATTCCAAGCTAATTATTATTTGTTTTTTTAATCATGAACAATAATTTGTTGTAGGAATAATAATCCTCTAGCGACGTTAAATAATTTTTTTTGTATAATTAAAGTTATTATAACAATAGTACTAATATAATCACAGTAAACTAGTTATAACAAATTTGTATAGCTAGATGAATATATTCATTTATAGAATTATGTATACATTTGTGCAATCTGAGATATTTCTAAATTTTGATAAATATAGTTGCTTGCATAAATAAATTCTTACATAATATCATAAAATCAAATACTCATCAAAATAGTAACTAAATTGAATTCAAATTCACAAAATAAGGTCAAAAAGTAAATTAAAGAGACAATCTTTATTATTAAATCACACAACATGAGATCATATAACTATTACTAGACATTGGAGCCCGTGCCAGCATGAGCCCAATATATGTTATTTTCTTTGTCTCAATTTATGTGATATAAATGAAAATCGAAAGTCAATCAACTTCTTTTATAATTTATAAATATTTTAAATTATTAATTATTGTGATTTATGGTATATTTTATATAATTTTCAAATTACATATAACTCATTTTATCCCAATTTATGTAACATCGATAGAATTTCGAGAGTCAACCAAATTTTTATGTCATTTGAATATTTTAGATAGTTAATTATTGTGATTTATAATACTTTTTACGTCATTTTCAAATAACATATGCTACTCTCTCTATCTCAATTTATGTGGCACTGATAGAATTTCGAGAGTCAATCGAAATTTTTTATGTCTTACATTTTAAAGTTATAAATTATTGTGATTTATAGTATTTTTTTTAGTCATTTCAAATAATATATGTTACTTCCTTTGTCCCAATTTATGTGGCACGGATAAAATTGGGAGACTTAATTAAATTTTTATTTGATCGTGTAATTTTATATGTTTTTTATATTATTAATTATTGTGATTTATAATATTTTTTTACGTAATTTCTAAACATATAAATTATTAAAGATTCTTTTTTAAAAATTAAGTGACTAAAATACCCCTTAATAATGATGTAATTCCAAGAAACGCACATGTCCTCGTCGATATGTGTGTTGTAGTCTCTTATACTATAGTGTAATATGCTCTGTGACTCGGAGTTCTTCTATTGAACAATATTGTTTATCGAATTAGTATATAATTAGAGATGTTCATCTTTCTATTCGATTCAGTTTTTCAAGGTCTTAATCGTAAATTTCAAATATAATTTAAATAATTAGGATGTTATATAATTAATTTTGACTAATTCACTATATCAAATTTAAATAAAATCAAAATCAAATTCACTTATTCAAACCCAAATTACATTTTGATCAATGTTTCGATATTAATTGTTATTTGACTCGAACCTATTCTTTGAAACAAAACATATACATTTTAGTGTAATTAATTATAGATGTTAATCATTCCATTCAATTCAATTTTACAGACATACTCGTAAGTTTTAAATATAATTTGAATGATAATAACATTTGATTAAGTAAAATTATATAGATTGTAGAGTACAAAATTGCACTACGTTTCACTCATATTCATTATGATTTTGAGAATCGTTATTTGACTCAAACTTATTCTGTCGAGACAATATCTTTATCGATTTAGTGTATTTAGGTGTTGATCGTTCCATTTTATTCAACTTTATATTGTTTAACTTGTAAGTTTCTAATATAATTTATAGTTAGATTATATCAAGTTAATTTTAATCGACTACTTAAAATGGATTTTAACAAAACCAAATTAAGATTCACTCAAACTTCATCTTGAACAAGTGTTACATGAATTACTTTTTGACTCGTACCTCTATTATAAGAATAATAGCTTAATTAATCTAAGTAGATGCTTATATATAGTTTGATTCGATTCAATTTTTCGAAATCGTACTCATAGTTATAAGTTTTAAATATAATTTAAATAAATAAATAATAATATCTAAATGTCTAGTCAACTTCATTAATAAATAACAAATTCAAATAATAGATTCATCTAAGATATCAAGTGATTTTGAAATTTTTATTTTTTATTTCAATATTTGTTGGAATTGACATTTAAGATTTGAGCATAATGTCTCTAGTAAATTTAAAATTCTTTCTTTTTGTATTCTTTAATTACCACAAATTAAATTTCTTAATTATATAATGAAAAATAGCTATTAACTTGAACCTAACATGACAAGAAAGTAAAGATACGACGATATTTATTTAGCAACATTTGAGATAAATGTCATAAAAATAACAACATTTGACGTACAATGTCATAAAATAAAAAGAGATTGGTATAAAATTATTAATAAAACGACGACATTTGATACAAATGTTAAAAACATTATATATTATTTACTTCAAATAATATCATATTATTATTTGCTAATTATCGATATTTACATCTAAATATTTAAAATTGTTTCACCACTCATTATATTTAATTCTATTTCTTTTTACTAAATACATAAAAATTACTAGTAATTAAATCACATTTGGGACCAAAAATATGATTAAAACTATTTGTTTAAATCTTCCCTCCCAGATCTCCCTCTCAAAATCTCCCAAAAAGATAAACCTATTCTCTACCGTCTCCCTCTCACAAAATCAAAACATCAAGTTCATTCCCCCTTCCTCAATTTCCCCATCTTGCTCAAAACTCCTCTACTTCAGTGGAATATCAAGCAGCTTCAAGAGAATCTATAGAGAAAATGGTCAAAAACCCCCTCAATCTATGTTTGGATTTTCAACTACACACTTCAAGTTCACGAGGGTCCTATCACCCCCCTGAAGTGTTCAAAACTAAAATTACTACACCCTTAAAAAGCCACAACCACATCTATATTGATCTATGAATTTCACGCGTTTGACACGTGGAAATTCCATTAAATTTTATTTTTTTCAACTTTTTAAATAATTCTTTATTATCTTCTCCATATATCCTCACCATACCCATTTTGACCATTACTGTATAACCCAAATATCATTAGAGTCTCATTTTCACCATTACCATAAAATCCAAATATCTTTGGAGTTGTACTTGTGAGGAAAAGAGGTGAATAATGATGGTAGAGCTTATTGAGAAACTTTTCTCGTCGGAGGATCTGAAAAACAAAGTAAAAAAAGTGAGGGGAAGGAAAGAGAGGGGATGAACAGAGAAAGTGGTGTCGCCATTTATGGAGGTCATTGGAGACAAGCACTATTCTCATAGGGAAGATGAAGAGGAGCCGACGATGTGCTTCACGTCATTGTCGTTGTCGATGCCAGTGACAATTTTGAAGAGGAAATGGTTGATTCACCGGCTAAACAATTAATAAAATTGAAAATATGTTGATTTTGAGATATAGTTGATTAATTGAGATTTGATATTGATAATTAAAGGGTCTATTACTATTAGTAAGAAAATATTTTTTTCTTTTTGAGGATTTAAATGAATTTGATTTAAATTCAGATCAATTTTTTCCAAATCAGATTCGAAGCCTATTTGGGTGATACAAATATATACTCCATATCAATTTATCAATAGTTTATTCGATTGATTTTGCAAATTGTTTAGCAGAGAGTTTAAATTATTTTTTTTGGAATCAAGAATGGTGAATTTTGTGGACTTAAAGATAGTGAGTGATGATTTGGTATATGTTGTCATGGAGAAGAAAGAAAATAAGTAAAAAAGGATAATAATTAAAAATGCATATTTATGAAAAAAGATATTAAAAATAACTTTTCATATTTACTTTTGGTGCTCGCTCTCTTGGCAAGCTATGCATTTAGGGTGATAATAATTTCAGTTTTAAATACTTTAGGCCCGTAAAATTAAAGTGTATTGTTGGAAATTCGAATATAGATTAAGGGGGCATTTGACCATTTTCTCAAATCTATATAAAATGTATTATCTTCTTGCTTGACTCTCTCTTTTTTCTCTTCATCCACTACACATTGTAATAATATGGAGTAACTATTTCGATTTTGAACCTGAATTGTTCCTTCTTTTTGGAGTATGTTTTGATTTCACAGATGAACTGAATCATGTTTATGTATTGTGCATTTGTTTCTATCCTATGTGTTCACAGTAGAATAATTGAAACCTAATTTATAGTAATTTTATATGGTGTTGTAATAGAGTGGTGATTACGAAATGAGTTTGTTGAAGAACGATTTGTTGGGATGTTACCACGCAATATACTATCATGAACATCATATTTACAAATTATGCCCTACAAGTGTTTGATTAAATGCCTGGGAGAACATCTTTAAAACTACTATCCTCTTTATTAATTCATTTTTCAAATATAAGCTAAATAGATGGGATCTCCTAAATTCTCGTCCGATCCAATAATGTGCAGGAACAACAAAGGATTATTCAAATTCTCAAAGGTTGCACAACTTATGTGCCACACAATTTGGAAGGAAAGCTGAAAATGACTTGTTGTGTGTTATTGCCTTCCATACCGCTGTTGTGAGTATTGCTGCATCTTATTCATTTTCTCTTTTTTCATGGTATATCAATATTCCAACTAAAGATATTTGGTTCTCAATAAAAAAATCCGCAATATAGACAATTGAATCTTTTTTTGGTACTTTATTCAAAGCTTTTCTTATCCCCATAAGACACATATTTGGAGTGTTAGGTGGAGGGAAAAACTTGATTCTTACTTTCTTTCTACTATCCTGTAGAGCTTGAAGCACAAATAGTTAGAGGTTGACTTGATACATATAGTAGAGAATTGATTGATTACAACTTTTTCTTTTTAAGGGAACATACTGCAAGATTGATTAATGAATGACTAGTTGATATTTATTTGTGAGTTTTATACTGTTCACAAACTGCGTTCAACTTTGTCTTAAATACCCATCGTGATCCAACTATGTTCATTTGAGGATATTGAGGCACAAGTTGCCAAGTATTGTTGACACACATGGCATGCTTCTTTTCGTGCATGGCAGCAAACCATTGTGCTTTGGACAAAGCAGATTTTATGGTCTTGAATTTAGTGATGCCCAAGTTTAATGAGGAAGCTAGTGAAAGTGATTGAAAAGAAGGGCTGGATAAGGTCGTGAATTTTGCTCGAGTGAGCATAAATTAGGTATTAGAGGGGCTAGGTGATCACGAGAAGACAGAGGGGCTAGGTTCGTGTAATTGGTTATTATTATTGGTAGATGGGAGTGTTATGTAATGAAGAGGAGACATGAGAACCACAACACAAGCTTTGTTAGTACAAATAATTTACTAACCATTTTAAAAGAACCACAACACAAGCTTTGTTAGTACAAATAATATATTAATAACTCAACAAGTAAATGTTTATATAATGAAAAATAAAGAGGTACAAAAGTAACCAATGATGATGATCCAATCAATATGTATATGACACATAACTCAATAACTAATCTTTTTTTAGTAAGCAACTTACTTGGAGAAATTACATACCTTACCTTTACCTTTCCTTATGATGGGTGGAAAATATCAAGTTGAAACTTAATTTGAAAAATTGGAGAATCGTGTTGATAACGTGTTGTAAAACTAAAGTAAAATAAGATAAGAAATATAGAAGATGAGAGCATTCTTATTCTTCCGAGTATTCAAGTGTATACAACGTGAACCCTTATGCCTCTATCTATAGTGTAACATAGAGGTATACAAAAGGTTAGTTATAAACATGACATTAATCATGAATATAATGAAGGAGGTTATGTAGGTGTAAGGTTACAAGAATAATGGTCATAAAGGTGGAGGTTATCTTCATAATAGAGGAAAGTAATAGAGATTGGTGAGAGTAACTTCTTGGTGTAGTGGACATCCACACTATAATATTTTATAACAAATACAAGATTAAAAAAATTCTACGTTTCCTCTATTACCAAACGCACCTATCTCCTGCATATGTGTTATTACTTATTTGGTCTACTCAACCATTTCAAAAATAGAAAGAAAACAAACTGCCTAAAATGTGTGACAGTGACATAGTAAACTGGTCTGCGGTTTTTTAATATTAAAACTACTAGTAGGTGTTTGGACATGTAATTTCATCTCATGATTTCAAATCATGAGATAAAATCTCAAATTTTAAAAAAAGTTTAATTTAGAAATTTCATATCATGATTACACAAATTTTCAAATATAAAAATTGATTCACAAGTTTATATTTTGTAAAAAAATCTCCACCATTTATATCTACATAATCTTTTGCGAGAATATCAAAGGAGTGAAAAAATTTTCACGGAATATGAACATGATGATATGGTTACTAATGGTATTGACCATGTTCAATTATACATTAAAGAGTAGTACACTACAACTCATGTTCAATTTTACTTTTTTATTGACTAATGTTCGATTAATAAATATTGTAATTTATTTTTAAGAATAGTATTGTGATAGTACATTATACTTTTGTTATGAACTTTTGCTTATTTGGTAATTTTGTTAGATATTCACAACTTATGAGGTTTTTATTTTTATGAGCAAATAATACAACTTAAAAATCTAAATTACATATTTAAACAAAACTTCATCTTCATTTTATATAATTTCATATCATAATTTCATCTCACGTAACTAAACGGGCCCTATTAGTATGCCTAACTATGGTCAATGTGTATTGTTGTGCTTCTCATATAAAACTTCAGCAGTCAACATAGAGATTGTGGATCAGAATACTTCAAGCCAGCAACATGGGAAAATGCCTAATGAAATAGGCATAAAGTATCTGTCATTATACATGCTACCATACGTGTTCAGTTAAGATTGCGCAATATATTTTATTCCTTTCATTTCAATTTATTTCTTGTCTGATTATAACAAAAAAAAATCAAATTTTATAATCTTAAATTAAAAATATATATTATGTATTAAAATGATTTCAATCTTTTGATATTAAAATATGTTATGTGGGATATTAAAATTTAAAAAATTTCAAATTAAGAAAGAGATAAATGTTTTTAAAATATATTAAAGAAATAAGATAAATAAATTAAAATTCGAGAGAGTAGTAGCAATGGTAAATAAATATTGGCAAAGTTCTTCTTCTAAGTTGGGTTATTTACGATGATTAATCATTTAGCTCGTAATGGAGTCTAGTGTGAGTGTGTCATAAAGATTTTTCTCATTTTTTTCAATAAAACATCCCTGCTTAATTCTTCCAAATTGAGTAACTTTTTCTTTTCTTTTTTCTAATTTTTTCTTTAAAGTGGTTGACCTTTTTTTTTATTGGGTTTATTTTTAAGTTTCATACGTGCATTTAGATTGTAACAACAAATACAAATTGTATCAACTAATTCAGTGTGTATCAACAAACACATTCAAATGTATACAAAGATACAAACAACAAAATATATATGAGATTGTATTCATTCACTCTAATTCATTTGTATTCATTCATTCTTGTATTACTTATTATATTCATTCGCTCTAATTTCAATTATATTCAAAGTTGTAAAAATGTGTGTCATTGTGGTGTCAATGCTTATTTTCGTTCATTTTACACAAATTGGTACGAATACTTGATGGTATAATACCAAACACGCATAAATAAAAGATTTTTTATTTTTCCTGTACACCGACACAAAATAAAACACCAAAATTTAATATCAATTATACCTAATAGTATACAAAATTCACTACACTAAATTCAAGATCAATTACACCTAATATTATACCAAAAATTTTCACGAAATTTTATATATATACACGTAATGAAAAAGTCCAGAATTTTCACCAAAAATATATCAGCAAATTTTGTTGTATATAAACAACCAAAACACAATATGATGTTTTTCACCATATTAGAATCCCAAAGAAATTCATGAATTACCAGCCTTCGTACTTGGTGTTTGCGTCATATATCACCCCTTCAATTTTGTAATCTACTACTTGCCTGTGTTTGATTACAACATATTAATCATATTACAATATAGAGCAAATTAAGTTTATTTGCATAATCATTACGGTAACCAAATTACACATACTGGTATATAGGATGCTGTAATATATATAAAAGTGGTTTACGAAATTATGGTGCATAAATTGTTTTTGTCCTTTTTTGGTGTACAAACAATAAATAATACACCAAATTCAGTATCAATTACACTAAATATTATAACAAATCATCTACACTAATATTCAATATCATTTACACCTAGTTTTATATCAAAAAATTTCACAAAATTTGACATTATACACATTCAAAAAGTCCAACAATGCATTAAATATTTACCAAAAAAGTATCAGCAAATTTTAACTAACAATTACACCAAATAATCTACACAATGTTACACATATTGGTATATAGGATGCTATAATATATATAAAAGTGGTTTACGAAATTATGGTGCATAAATTGTTTTTGTCTTTTTTTTGTATACAAACAATAAATAATACACCAAATTCAGTATCAATTACACTAAATATTATACCAAATCTTCTACACCAATATTCAATATCAATTATATCTAGTTTTATACCCAAAAAATTCACAAAAATTGACACTAACACACATTGAAAAAGTCCACCAATTCATTAAATATTTACCAAATCATCTATACCATGTTATCTATCAATAACACATACTAACCAAACATCTAATCATAAAAATTGACGCCTATAAACAACCAAGAAACAACATCAACAACCCAAATAGATGATACCCAAATTCTGGTGTTCTGGTGTCTAGTAAACACATAATATACAATATCAATTACTCCAAATCAAATACACCAAGTAAACTATTGATTACACCTGTTAATTTATACCTTTATGCTCGTTTTATAATAGACCATCATTTCAACATAATCATTTATCATAATAGAATCACAATATTTGTTTTATAATCAGCCCAAAATACTAATAATTAAACCAAAACGAATATAAGAAAATAATCACAGCTTTGGTGTTTCACAACAATTTAATATTCACTACTAATTACACCACTCAAAATACTTGAATTCAATCCATAAAAGTGAATTCTTCAAGCGCCCTTACATACACCATCATATTCAATCAAATATGGTAAGATTTCGAAAAAAAAAATCGACAAATAACCAATTCAATCGTTATTTTATCTTAATTAAAATAATTACTAAAAAAAACCTGATGATGCGTCCCATCGTCCGTTATGTTGAATAAGAATCGAAAATCTATTGGTATTCATTATTGAACAATCGATTAGATTGGGGAGAAAGAGATGTGTATTTTGGTTAAAAAAACCTTTATTTGATGTGAGAGAATATTTTACAGGGCGCAGATTTTATGCCTTTTTTCTTGAAATTTATTTAAATATTAAAAAATATTAATTGTAGATTCATAATATTAAAAATATACTTTCTTCGTTTCAATTTGTTTGGTTAACTTTGACTTGGAATAAAGTTTAAGAAAAGAAAAACTGTAAATTTTGTGACCTTAAATTAAAGATATGTCAAAAGTATCAAAATGTCATTCAATTTTGTGATCTTAAACATATCACGCGGAAAGTTAAAATTAAAAAATTGTTCAAATAGAAAAGAATCATTTTTAAAAACTATATTATCAAAAAAGTAGGTTAAATAAATTAAAACTAACGTAAATTCAATACTAAAAACTATAGTGATGAAATTGATCAAATTTAAATTCTAAACACTGTCTATTTTAACCCCCCACTTCTCCCCCACTCCTCTTTTATATGAAGAAAACATTATTACAATATTTTCTTCTTTTTTTGTTTTTTTGCTTTTTTAATTTGTTACGTATTTTTGTCGTCCTCTATTTTATCTTGCACGTTTTCTTGTCCTCTATAAATGTGTAAATCTTAGGTTATCTCTTACACATAATTCCACTTTCCATGTCCCCTACTTAGCTTAATTATTAATTTCTCTTCTTCTACTACTTTCTAGTTTCCTTTTCTTTTTCTTTCACCACTTGTTTGCCTTTAAAAAAAAAAAAATTGGTTTAATTTGAGTGGAGATGGAAGGAGGAGTAGATCATGGAACAGATACAACAGCTTTCAAAGAATGTTTAGCACTTTCATGGAAAAATCCTTATGTTCTTCGCCTTGCTTTTTCTGCTGGAATTGGTGGCCTTCTCTTTGGCTATGATACAGGTAACCCACTTTCTATTTACAAATTAATTGTACTTAGACATGGTAATAGAAATAATGGCGGAATCAGAATTTTAATTAAGATATATCAAGATGTAAAAAGTAAAATCGCGTAAAAATCAAAAAGTATCAATATAATATATTGATACAGGTAACCCACTTTCTATTTACAAATTAATTGTACTTAGACATGGTAATAGAGATAATGGCGGAATCAGAATTTTAATTAAGATATATCAAGATGTAAAAAGTAAAATGGCGTAAAAATAAAAAAGTATCAATATAATATATATATATATATATATATATATATATAATATCTTTATTTAGCTCATTAGCTACATAGTGTAAATTTTGACGAAGAGAGAATCAACATCATTTAAGTATACGTGGCTCCGTCACTGAACAAAGCTGGAATCATATATGTGGCTCCGTCACTAAACAAAGTTGGAATCATAATTTTGACTAATGCTATTCAAAATATAATAAACAAATATATCACGAAGATAGTGATGGAGTCAGAAATTTTATTAAGAGTGTCCGATCCTCTCCTTGGTACTTCACCTAGTGGCTAATCTCAAGTCTCTTCTCTCGACCGGATGGGCCTATGTCACTAGAACAGGTGAGGAACGCCTCCAATCACTGTACTGGCAATTCAAGAATAATAGTGTGTGGCGTGGTGTGGCTGTCAAAATAAAACAAAAATATACATTGTGCTACTTAATTGAGGTTCAAACCCAAAACTTGTTGACTCAAATGGATAGCCATTATCATTAAGGCAAAGCTTTTGTTAAGAGTGTCCAACTTTAAATATATATCCTTTAAATGTAAAATTTGATATATATATATATATATATAATGTAATTTTTCGACGAAGGAGGTTCAATTGAAGTGGCTATAGCTCCGCCCCTGCACGAAGAAGTCTAGAAAATTCTATATAAAATAATTTGACCAATATTACATAGTTTAATTATTGAATGTGATGTTGTATAGGAGTTATATCAGGAGCTCTACTTTACATTAGAGATGACTTCAAGGATGTTGATAGAAACACCGTCTTACAGGTTTGTTTGCACACAACTATTGTCTTTATATTTTTATTTTTTGCATCATCCTTCAATAGTTCACCTTGCAGTAATTATATGTACAAATATATACTTTTCTTAAATTGTAATTTTGCCTTTTCTCACGTAATTTCATTTTTAGTATATTCATAAAGATTGTTATTTTTTTTTTATTTAGAAATAATTTAATTTTTTAAAATTTTTATTTATCATTAATAATCACACAAATGTTGATTATACTACTCCTTCATTCTAATTTGTGTGATAATTTTTTTTAGTCAATTTCAAAAAATTAGTATCTTTATCATATGTAACAACAATTAATTTCAAACTTTCTTTTTTACTTTCAGAAGATTTGTAGTCAGCTTATTCTAAATTACAAGTTTAAATAATCATTATTTTTTCTTTTAAATTTTATATCCAGTTAAATACTTTCGTATAAATTGAAATTAACAGTGCATATTTGTTTTAGACCACATAGTTTTAAAAATAGTCAAACAAAACCACATAAAATTGGATGGAGCTAGGAAGTACCTATTGTAGCTTATTATGAGAAAAATTGAGGGTTTTAGATAAGGTTTTTGGTTATTTTGGGGACCTTTTCATAAATTAGATTAAAAATGCAAATTTCTAGTATCATTTTAAGTTGAGGGTTTAGGCACATGCCATGTGTACCATATCCGAAAAGTTGTTTTTGTTTGGTTTTTTCCACTCTGCAAAATTATTTTTAACTACATATGTCAATTGTCACAAGCATAAATTTGTTGGTAGGACCCACTCCTTTTTCCACTAGATTTTGATTGGAACCAGTATCAACCTTGAATCATGTAGATTCCTAATTTTATAGTTTTCTAAAAAAATCATAATCATTTCATTGAGTATTTATTTGATTTTCCCAAACCACACCCTCTAACTCTTAACCCCACAAAATTTAGCTTTGGTTGTTCTATTTCTGTTCACATGATCTACTTAGAGAAAAAACATTGGCATTTTTACATTTTATATCCATTCAATCAAAAAATAGACAGCATGTATATATTTGGAGAAAAATATTTATTTCCGTGGCAATAAATATTGGCGCCGGAAGGAAAATCTATTGTCACTAAATGTCTCTTTTGTTATAGTGATAGTAGAGAAAAATATAACAATGTAATAATTTTCCTGAGTATTATATCAACAGTTCTTATATCATGATCAGTTTGCCAATGGTTGCACCAGTCTCAATCACCACATTATGCACATAGATTTTAGTCAATATCTTTGAATACATATTAGTTTGAACGGGTAGCAGCACACAAAAAATCACCACCAACATCTCTAAACATCACAACATGTGTGATGTATTTTTTACTCCCTCGGTCTCTATTTACTAGTTCATTTTTGACATAGCACACCTATTAAGAAAATAATAATTGACATAGTGAGTTTACCATTTTATCCCTATTAATTGATAGAATTCCAAAATCAATTTACTCATTAAAGAGGCTCTATCTTTTTCAAAAATATTAACTCTCTATATAAATTGAGGATACAATAGGTAAAAAAAAATATTATCTTTTCTTGATTTATCAAAAATGACAAGTAAAAAGTCAAAATTGGACAAGTAAAAAGGAACAGAGGGAGTAACTTGCTAATGGCTTGTATTTCAATGATAGGAATCTATAGTGAGCATGGCAGTTGCAGGGGCAATTATAGGTGCAGCAATTGGTGGTTGGCTTAATGACAAATTTGGGAGGAGAAGTGCTATACTCATTGCTGATTTCCTCTTCTTTATTGGAGCTGTGATTATGGCATCAGCAATGAATTCAGCACTCCTCATAGTTGGTAGAGTCTTTGTTGGACTTGGTGTTGGAATGGCATCAATGACTGCTCCTTTATACATATCAGAGGCTTCTCCTGCCAAAATTAGAGGTGCCCTTGTTAGTACCAATGGATTTCTCATCACTGGTGGACAATTCTTGTCCTATCTTATTAACCTTGCTTTCACCAAGGTATGTATACTTGTTCCGACCCAAGTAGAGCCGAGGGGTAATTACACTGCTTATACATGGATAAAATTGTTCTTTTATGTATATATAATAGATGTTGAACCCCTTTTGGCTTCTTGGTGTGTTTACTTCTTTCATAGTTGAATCCATTTAGTAAAAAATCATGGTTCCACCACGGCTAGGAACACAATCTCATGCGAGGACGGGTGTTCTGTTTTGCTATTCAGCCTAATATGGTAGTTTTACAAAATTGATAACTCTAGAACAACATATTGTATAAGTAAATTTAAACATTTCGAAGAAACTTATTAATAACTGTTCTGATGAGTATAGGGAAAACAATTTAAGGCGTAAACCATGCATGTGAGGTTAATTGAAGCTTGTTTTTGACTGTAGGCACCAGGCACCTGGAGATGGATGCTTGGAGTAGCAGGATTGCCAGCCCTCCTTCAGTTCATATTAATGCTTCTTCTTCCTGAATCGCCTCGTTGGCTTTATCGCAAGGTTAATACAATTGTTTCTACCATCAACTAAATATTTTTGACACTATCAGTGTAATTTAATTGTTGTAGCAGGTTGTCCGCTTTATTTTCCAAGTTATACTAGTTAAATTCGATCAATATTTAACAAGTATTCCACTAATTACAATGTTTTCTTGATAAAAACAGGGCAGGCAAGGGGAAGCCAAGACAATACTAAGGAAGATATATTCACCTGAGCAAGTTGAGGTTGAAATTCGAGCTCTTAAAGAATCAGTAGACAAAGAAATTGAAGAAAACAAAGCATCTGCAAACATCAATCTCTTCAAACTATGCCAGACGAAAACAGTTCGCCGTGGACTAATAGCTGGAGTTGGTCTCCAGATATTCCAACAATTTGTAGGCATAAACACTGTCATGTATTACAGTCCTACTATCATTCAGCTGGCTGGAATTGCCTCAAACCGGACAGCTCTCCTTCTATCACTTGTCACAGCCGGGCTAAACGCTTTTGGCTCGATTGTTAGCATATATTTCATAGACAGAACAGGAAGGAAGAAGCTTCTTATAATCAGCTTGTGTGGTGTTGTGATTTCTCTGGGATTTCTATCAGCAGTGTTCCATGAGGCTACTTCAACTTCACCAGCAGTTAGTAGGGTTGAGACATCTCACTTTGCAGCAAATTTCACTTGTCCTGCTTACCATGATGCTGGTTCTGCTAGTTATTGGGATTGTACTAGGTGTCTTAAAGCTTCTCCTAGTTGTGGCTTCTGTGCTTCACCTCAAAATAAGGTAATAATTACCCCTAATATGCTACTTCCTTCGTCCAATTTTACTTGTTCACCGTACTAAAAATAGAAATTCAATACTTGTAGTTGCTACCTGGGGCATGTCTCATTTCTAATGATACTATTAAGGATGCTTGTCATGATCAAGATAGTTTATGGTACACAAGAGGATGTCCTAGTAGATATGGATGGCTAGCC
>JAGDQO010001148.1:0-23260 GCA_018342035.1 Solanum appendiculatum
CAATTACAAATAAAATACAAAGAAATAAGAATATTTTATTAATAAACCGTGCAAATAGTTTCCTTTCTTAATAATATATTTCTCAAACTTAGGATGACTTGGACTTTTTTGGAATTTATTTGATATTCATATGAAGAAGATTTTGTGAATCTTTTTGAAGTATTTGATTGTTAAGAAGAATTTGATCATATCTTTACGGGATATTTGAGATGCCTCTTCAAGAAAACATATTACCTTTTCTATAGACATAGAACTAAAATTAATGATAGAGTAGTCTCCAAGAACCTTAACTGAAATTTGACTCGTTTTATAGAACCCCACAAAATTTTGTTATCTACAATATTGTACTTTACTATTTAAATAATTACAACTAATTTCACTTATTTAAATAATTATATATAAGTACAAGTCAAAAATGTTGAACCTAATTAACTACATTTTTCTGTCCTTATTCTACATACTCCCGTGGCTGTCTCCTAATTTTAGCAACTCATGTTGTGACATTAAATTAATTTATTGGCTTCAGCAACCATCGTAGATGAATTAGCTAAATTATTATTCGTACCTAATATTTAGGTCAAATTAACATAGGTACGATATCACTTAATCAACTACATACTAATAATATTTATATTGTTGAAATGTAGAATATGGGGAAGAATATGCAACTAAGCTTATTATATATTGTGGAGTTTACTATGGTTGCTTTAACATTGTTGTTAGTAGCTGATTGTTGTTGTCACAATGGGTATGTTTCTTTTATTTATTATAACTCTCAATACATTATATAGTAGTAATTCTCCGTGTGACTTATATGTCACGTGTTCAAACTGTGAAAACAGTCACTAATACTTGTATTAGGATAGATTATCTATATCATACCTTTGGAGTGCGGTCCTTCTTCAGATCCTGTGTGAACGTAGGATGCTTTGTACCTATTCAATATATATGTTCGTGAGAGATAGCAAGTACTTATTGAAGTGTAGGGAGTAGATATTGAGTGAAATAATCGATACATCATTGAGATGCATACAAATTGAGTCGGACACCATCATAAAATTGATGTGTAATTGGACACCTAGATATAGCTTTTTTATTTATTTTTAATTAATACGTAGCGGCAGATGAAGAGAAAATGACAAAATAAGATTATAATGTGGGGAATTGAACAAATTCAGATAGTTAACCAACTTAGCTATTGACTTGTTGTTTCTTTGTTTCAAAAACAGGCAAAGATTGACAGAAACGCCACCCGTCAGATTGGATATACAAACTAAACAAGTAAATTTATATTTTTGCAAAGACTCAATTATCATATGTGCAAATCTTGCATGATTCAAATTGAGGTTCCTTCGATCAGAGTTAATGGTCAAAAACATACCTAAACTATGATTTTCTCGCGAGTTTCATACCTCAACTATCAATTGTTCTCTTTACCTACCTAAACTAGCATGTTTATGTCAAATGTTGTACATCATGTTTAATTGTTGTACTTTGATCAACGAATTTTCACATCTTATCGCGTGTTTATGCTATGTCTCTCTTCAGGTGACGATGAGCAATGGCATCGTTAATGTTACACTATCGATACCATATGGTCTCGTTACGAGCATATCATATGGTGGAATCAACAACTTACTCGCGACTCAAAATGTTGAAAAAAATAGAGGGTATATAACCTATGAATATCTTACTCTCTTTGTTTCAACTTGTTTGGTCTAACCTATGACATTTTTCAGGTATTGGGATATTTTTTGGAATCGTACAATGTCTAAAAGAGCTCGAAAAAAGTAATTCTTTACCTTCTAGTCACAAATTAAGATACATGAAATTCGATCATCCAAAATTATAAGTCCATTTTTCGCGTAAATTCCAGGTTCTTGGGAAATAATTTTGAGGTCATTATGGATAGCGAAACCAGGCAGAAATTTCGTTTAAAAGTACATGGAATGCTTCTCAATCTGATGAACTTCCATTAAATAGTGACTTAAGGTGAAGTGTACTATAAAAGCTCAATTTTTACATATCATTTTTTCAGAAATTTCAATTTTGTTATATGGATTTGTATAGTTTGAACTAAGCTAAATCGATGAATTTTCAGGTTTGTGATGTTACGAGACACACCTGGATTTTATACGTATGCTATCGTTGAACGTTTAGAAGGATGGCCTCTTGTAGATATCGAAAATCTAAGAGTTGTCTTTAAGCTTCAACAGGACATGTAATAATCTAAATTTTTCTCACCATTAACTTAAGATGTACATTTGTTTTTGAGCCGAGAGTCTTTTGGAAACAACCTCTCTATCTCCACGAGATAGAGGTAAGGTCTGAGTATGAAACTTCATGTTTTTATTTATAGGTTTCATTACATGGCTATCTCGGACGAGAGGCAGAGGATCATGCCAATGCCAGTGGATCGAGAGACGGGGAAGGTGCTTGACTACAAAGAAGCTGTTCTTTTGACAAATCCAACTAATCCAGATCTTAAAGGAGAGGTAGGATCCTACAATTATCGAATATGTATATGAAAACGTCAAGGCTAACATCCATCGTATTCTAGACCATGTATCTTCTGAACGTGCGACCAATACCTATGTTAAGGAGGAGAACAAAGTTGTTTATTGTACGAACATGTTTGATTGTTATCCTTTGGCCTAGATAGAGAAGTGCACTAAGATCCTGCTATACACGGGGTTCAGGGAAGGGTCAAACCAGAAAGGTCTATTGTACACAAATCTTACCTTTTTATTTCTGCAAGAGACTGTTTTCACAGCTCGAACCTGTGACCTCCCAGGAGGTTATAAATTCACATTGATATCTAATTTACATTTACAAATTTGTAGGTGGATGACAAATACTTTTATGCAACTGATAACAAAGACGATAGAGTTCATGGATGGGTAAGTTCTACTAATCCTCCAGTAGGATTTTGGATGATAATTCCAAATGATGAATTTCGTACTGGAGGACCTTACAAACAAGATCTCACTTCACATGTTGGTCCAAATGTACTATCTGTAAGTATTGAATTAATTATATACGACTTGTTTGGAACTGAGACGTGTTACAGTATAGTAGTAGTTGTTGTTGTTGAATATTTGATCATAATCTCAGATATTTGTAAGTAGACATTTTGCTGGAGATGATCTTGTTATCAAATTTCAACAAGGAGAGCCATGGAAAAAAGTTATTGGCCCTGTATTTCTATATATTAACTCAAATTCTTCAGCTATGGACAATCCCATCATACTCTGGGATGATGCTAAGAGAAGGGTAATGATTTAATCTTTTACGATCCCTACGTCCCAATTTATGTGACATTGTTTGTGGTCTAAACACATGTCCTAGATTCATTAAGGGTAAAATGGACATTTGGAAGTTACATTGTTACTAAATATAGAAATGTGTTTTTTTTTTGTGACGGACTAAAAAGAAAAGTGTGTTACATAAATTGAGACAGAGAGAATAGTATCTATTTGGGCTGTCATCTGAAGTGATTCAGTTAACATATTACTGAAAGCATTACACGTTGAATTTACAGATGAATCAAGAAGTTGCAAGCTGGCCTTATGATTTTCCAGTTTCGAAAGAGTACATCAAATCTAATCAAAGAGGAATTATTCGAGGCCAACTTCTTGTTAACGACAGGTAGTTATCTCTGGTGTTCAATCTTTAGTATCTGCGTCCATATTATTTATGCATCAAAAATGGAAAACAGAGAACCTTTGAGTACTATGGATTCGATTAATACTCTGTTTTCATTGCGAAAGCTCTATTGTGCCTCATAAATTGCATTGTGTTGCTTTATCCGAAAGCTCTTTATTTAAGTGCGACTATTGTTATGCAATTCAATAAAATTTCGTTAATATTTAAGATTTATAATTTGTACTTTCAGCACTACTATCGGGTGATATTGGCAAAGTGAAAATAAAGTAAAGTTACATGATTTATAAATTTATAAATAAATTATAAATTTAAATTATATTTATAAGTTAAATGAACTTGTACTTATAAGCAGAAAAGAATCTAAATAAGATCCTTTCAATTCAATTACAACAGTAAAATGCATTAAGGATGAGCATTTGGAAAACCAAAACTTTCTCTTCGTTTGAAATGGTATAACATTTTATTTAGACAAAATGACAATCATATTTGCAGAAACTCACCACATATTCACTATCTGCTCAACATCCCTATCCATCCATACACTAATATTTGCACATAGTATATTATTATCAGAAATAAATTCTTTCCAGATTTGTGATGGAAAATGTTCTCTGATGACATGGTTTTATTTTACATCATGAATTTTGTTATGTTAAAATGTTATATGAGTATTGTCAAGTTTAAATTTTATCTAGTTTGGTTTTGTGGTTTAGATTGTTTTATGCAAAGTTGATGAATTGTATTTAGGTTTATGTTTAATTAGTTTTTGCTAAGTTTAAACAACAAAAAATATCCATACAAAAATTTGTATTGTCATTCCTTCAAAGAGTTACTATTTTATTATATATAGGGAAAATATGTTTTCATGTTAACATAATATTAGTCATTTGTTACAATACAATATACTGATTATTGTTCTTAAAAAATCTTATTGATATATAACAAACTTAAGTAGTATAATTCAAATAACTAAAATATTAGATAAAGTTCTATTCATTTAACTTAAAACATATGAATTTGATTTCTTTTTTTTACTACATTCATAATGTCATGACTATATAAGAAAATAATTAAATTTTCTAAATATCAGTTGTACCTTTGTAATACACGTAATTAAAACTAGTTATTTTCTAGTGCTTGTAAGAAGATGTGACTAATGTTATACTTATAAGTGCAATTAAATTAAATTTTACTAATATTTAAAATCTATAATTTGTATTTTCAGCACTACGACTTTAGTACCAGCCTCCAACGGTTATATAGGGTTAGCACCACCAGGAGATATTGGATCTTGGCAAAGAGAAAACAAAGTAAAGTTGCAAAATTCATAAATTTATAAGTAAAATTAAAAGAATTTTTTATTACTATATAGATTATTAATTGAGTAACTTTTTTTCGTTTTGTTTTTAGGGATATCAATTTTGGACTAAAACAGATGCTAGTGGGAATTTCACCATAGAAAATGTGATATCTGGTACATATAACTTGTATGCAACTGTCCCAGGAATTATTGGGGATTACAAACACACTTCTGATGTACAAGTAACTCCAGGTTTTGATTTCTTACTTAGCCCTTGTGTTATTTGTTAATTCAAAGTTTAGCTCCAGACTCTAGTAGTACTTGTGGAATTACTTAATTCGAAGTTTATTTAGAATAAGACTATTGTACAACTCATATTTGTTAATTCAATGTTTAGCTACAAACTCCAGTAGTACTTGTGGGATTACACTGAGTATGTTGTTGTTAATTCGAAGTTTGTTTAGAATGAGACTATTGTACAACTCATATTTGTTAATTTCGATGCTCTTATCTCATCGATCTTCGTTTTCTTTCAATTTTCATGTGTATCAAAATGCAGGTTCTAGTATTGAATTAGGGAGGTTGGTTTATAATCCTCCAAGAAATGGAGCTACACTTTGGGAAATCGGTGTACCAGATCGAACAGCTGCTGAGTTCTTCGTTCCAACGCCACCTCCAGAATTTAACGTGCACGTATACAAGAGCAATGTTGAATCAATGTATGATCCAAAAATGTTAAATGTCTATTTTGAATATTTTCTTGTTATCCTGAATATATTGTAGCTCATTTACTCCATTTTTTATTTGCAGATTTAGACAATATGGTTTGTGGGAACAATATAGTGTTTTATATCCTGAAAATGATCTTGTCTACAATGTTGGGACTAGCAATTATTCAAAAGATTGGTTTTTTGCTCATGTTACTAGGTATGTATTCCCTCTGACTTGTTTTTGAAGTTATTTTCATTTTTGTAAGGGGAGATTTAATTTTGTGCATCGATAAAGGTGTTGCCGTGTGACCAAGAGTTCATGAGTTCAAGTTGTTTTCCTTCCCTGAACCTCATGCATAGTGAGAGCTTAGTGCGCCCTGCTGCCATTTTACTTTTTTGTAAATTAATCTTTTCTTTTTTCATTTCTTTTGATTAAGATATTTCTTTGAATCTAAATAATACAATTGGATTTACTTTTAAAAAGGCATTTGTTTTATTGAATTTACCCAATAGTCTCAATTTTGGGAACTTTTAGTGCCAAAATCACTGAATGGATAAGTCGCCAATCCCTAGACATTTTGTAATGTCTAACGAAGGGGAGATTTGGCACAATGGGAAGAGGTATTGTCATGTGACCAAGAGTTCATTTTCAAGCTGTGGAAATAGCTAGCCTCCACGCATAGTGTGAGCTTAGTGTTCCAAAATGCCACTTGATTTGTTTTTTTTTTTGTAAATTAGCCACCAAGACATACTACGTGTGTATCGACATACACACATATTTAGGCCTCATTCTCTAACCATAAGCTAAATTCAAGAAAAGAGAAACCTCGAGATTATACTGAGTTTGTTATTGTTGAATAGTGATATCATTTACGGAAAATTGTTCTTGTGCAGGAACAAAGGAAACAAGACCTATACATCTACCACATGGAAAATCTTATTTAACCTTGAAAATGTTGACAATGCATCAAATTACACTCTCCAAATGGCTCTTGCAGCAGCTCAAAGAGCTGAACTACAAGTATGTTTCATTTCAAACAAGTTTATTTTCTATTCCTTTTGTTTATGTTTAAATGATACACGAAAAATTGACTTTCCTTGTTGTTTTTCTATCTCTTTAAGGTTCGTTTCAACGATGAAAAAATTGTTGAACCTCATTTTACGACAGGGAAAATAGGGGGAGATAATGCAATCGCGAGACATGGTATTCATGGATTATATTTTCTTTATAGTATCGAAGTAAAGGGAAATTTACTCGTAAATGGAACAAACACAATTTTTCTTACACAAGCAATAGCTACGAACCCTTTTCAAGGAGTAATGTATGACTATCTTCGTTTAGAAGGACCTCATCAATGATAAAATGATGATTCAACGAGAACATATACTCAATGTGATTTCACTAGTGGGTTTTAGAGAATTATAAAATGGTCATTATTTATGTATAGACACTGACAACGTAAAGATTCTTCTACCAAGTTATCGATTAATGTTTATCGTAAAAAATTGCCTATATTTACCTTATTGTAAATATTTTTTAATAGTATTTGTGTTAAAAATGAGTAATTTCTCTATTTCAAATGCGTGTAATATTATATTTAGTCCCACAACACAAATATCAGTTGTTTTCCCCTTTTTACCCTTATAATTGTGGTCGTGGTCTATCTTGCGTGCATCTTAACTAATTTCACAAAATACTTATTTTATTTTATCAGTATAAATATCGAATAACTCTATTCACTAAGGCTTGAACAGATTAACTTTTATAAAACCTTTCATAATTCTTTTCACTTTCTTTAATATTATCCTTACATCCTTTTTCTTGTATGAAACTTTGCAACACAAAAAGGTTCTTAAATTTTTATTTTTTATTTTATAAAAGGTGAGGAATCCATTATGGATTATAATAAAGGTTAATTAAAAGTCACGAGTGGTCCTTTTAATTTGGTATCACATGATCCCAAAAAAAAAAAAAAACGTCCACATCTTCATCATTACTTTTTTATTTTAGCACTTTTGATCCCTCAGATTTCTAGCAACAAAAGTGCATTTTATATTCACTTTTTGGATACTTCTATAGAATTTTTTTTCTCTTCATATTAAAGTCACTTAGACAATGAAAATACTCACTTCGTTTCATATTATTCAACTCTCATACTAAAAATAGTTATTTCAATTCTAATTAAAGTTTTCTTAAGATATGTGTTAGTATCAATAGGAGTAAAGTAAAATTAAAGGGATGCGTTCTATCAATAGGGTACTATTGTTATAGAAACAAAAATTAGGCACAATTTTCGAAACTTTTTAATTATGGAGAATGACAACAAAGTTTCTTGACCTAATAACCAATAGATTTTGACTTTTTCTGAAAATTGAACTTCATAAAGAGCCTAGTAGATTTGGTATAGAAGTTGAAAAGAGTTAATGAAGTTACAAATAATTTTGAATTATTCGAAAAGTGATAATTTTATTTTCAATTTCATGGTTAAAAATATCTTTTATATTAACGAAGTAGTTTTAAAATGTCATCCTTACTAACGACCACTCCAGCTTTAACGAAAAAGAATGAATTTTGCTCGAAAACTATTTGAAATGATACATTTCACTATTCGTTCCCTAGAGTTTATAGTCAATATCGATGAAATTGAGTCTCTAGTCATTTAAACGGATTAGAAACCATCCCTAATAATTGATTTCTTTTATTTAATGAATATTAAACAATATAAAATTATTGCTCGTTAATGCAAATTTTCGTATATTAATTCAATTTTTGAAGAAAAAAAATGCTTTTATATCGTCATTTGATGATTTCTTTTATAATATTATCAATATGTGTTAAGTAGTTCAAAAATGCTCTTCTCGATTATCAATTTGTGTCAATTGAGTTGTATAATTTTTGTCATATTTAGCAAATTTGAGTTTTCTTGTTATTTTCAATTTTAATTCTTGTGGGGGTCTATTCTATTTTTTTCTTTTATCTTTTTTTTAGGGTGTGGGTGGGGGTTCTATATGGCACCCATTAAAAGAAAACTTAGCAAAAGTGGAACTCAAAATAAGTTGAATTAGTTTGATATAAACGTTCAGTTATAGATATTTATCATCTCTTTATAGAATTAGTTTATATGTAAAAAATTATTTAAATTGTTATATATGACTTTAAAAATATAATAGATTCATTGCTAAGGTTCTTAAAAGATTGAACCCACATACAATTTAAATTTTGAATCTACTATCGATGGGCCATGCTAATTATGCTAATCTTAAGCTCTTAAATACTCTCTCTGTCCAACAATACTTGTCCATTATACTATTTTGGGATGTCCAACAATACTTGTCCACTTTATGAAATCAATGGATAATTTTACACTTAGTTCCTAATTTACCCTTATCATTAATTATAGTCATCTCCCTATTACATTTTTCAATGCATTGTATTTATTATATTCAAAGGGTAATATAGTAAAATCACTTTTTTATTTATTGTTTCTTAAGGGGTGTGCCAAGTTAATAGTGGACAAGTATTGTTCGACAGAGGGAATATGACATTATCTGTAATTAATATGCATAATAATCACAAATTAGTTTGTTACAAAACCAAGAGCTGGCTTTGAAACCAACAAATCCTTCTCTTTAATAGTAGGGACAAAAAAATTTAAGTCCCTTTGCAATGGTAATTGTTCTTTTTCGTTCATATTATCTGTCTTTTATGACTTTTGCATGCCTTTTAAAAATATTAAACTTTAGAATTAAATATATTCGACTTATAACTTAACACATTTTCTTATCAATTAGTTAAGACGTAAAAATTTGTTCAAATGTTATTGGATTTTTATATTTTTATATTTTTATTTATATTTTGTGCCGAAAATATTGAATTTGAATGAACTTGTCGAAGTGTTGCTTAAACCCCCTTCTCATCAAAAGAGACATTTGATAATCTTAATCACACGATTATTTATTTATACTAACCTTTTAGTTTTATTTTCTTAAAGATCTCATTTAATTGGTGCTCCGAGTAATTAAATGAAACAAAAAATGGGTAAATTTGTAACAGAAAGAGCTATAAATGACTACTTAATTTTTTTTTTAAAATACCAATATTTAGAAGTAGATTAATACACATTAATGTTAAGGTTGGCAAAATCAAGAAAAGCCGATGGAAAATTAAAAATAAAAGCATCATTTTATTGAGTTGTCTTTATGGAGATAAAATCCTACTAATTCTAGATGTAAAATATGGTTACACATGTAATTTGAATTTTTTTTCTACCTAAAAAAAATGACACCCCCTCCCCCTTATTCTATAATTTTATTTTATCTTTATTTATCATTTTTCATCATTA
This sequence comes from Solanum appendiculatum, assembly GCA_018342035.1. Taxonomy (NCBI): domain Eukaryota; kingdom Viridiplantae; phylum Streptophyta; class Magnoliopsida; order Solanales; family Solanaceae; genus Solanum; species Solanum appendiculatum. The sequence goes on from JAGDQO010001148.1 coordinate 10,020, forward strand.
AATGTTTATTCTATTATATGTCATAATTGAAGTGTTTGTAATCTTTAAAAATAATTATTATTGAAAATAAAATAGAAAAATAATTTTAAAATTTTAAAATAACAAGTATTTTGAAACAAATATATTTAATAAGGATGACAAGTATTTTAAAATGGATGGAGTAATAATTTGATTTTACACATCGAAACTCTCTGATCTTCTCCTTTTCTTCTTTCATAGTTCGACAAGACTAAATATTCATATGTTGGTCCCTATGCTAATTGACCAAACACAGTATTAGGTGAATTTAGTCTAATGTTTAAACTACAAAACCAACTACCCCAAACTTCTAGTATTTGACAAAATATTTGAATTGCCAACTAGGCCAATAAGCTTCTTGAAAAATGAGATGCATATGACTGGTCAATCTCAAATCGAAATGAGAGACGAAAGTAAAAAGCTTTATAAGTCATAAATCAAGTTCACATGGTACACACACTTTAAAAGATAAATTTGTGTGAGTCTAGATTCGAAACGAACAATATATGTCATAAGCTTAGTTCATGACAAAATACCACATTTTTAGAACTAACACTAAAAATAGAGTTTAATTAAAGATTTAAAGGGAATATCTGTAGTCATTATCTTAGTTTCAGATGCACACTTGGTAAATTCATTTATGTATAACAACTAGCAAATCACACGAGAAATGTAAATCACAATAAGTAAGTTCGATATGCGACGAACTCGGCTAAAAAGACGTTGACAGAAGAAATTGATCCCTAACATGCCTTATGAGATCCCTATCTGCCTTTACCTTTCGTTATCACTAATTAGAATGTGATGAGATAAATGAAATCCATTTACCCTTAATAAAAAGTCTAGAATTTAAGCAGATTCTCAATTAAAAACACCCTTCTCTAAAATAACTAGATTCTACGCTATGTGAAGATGAATTAATGATAACTAGGTATGATCTATGGAGGTTGGGGGATAGTCTTCCAAGAGAAGAAATTTTGAATGGAATTAACCAGTTAAAACATAAGTAAATTTAAGGCATAATACATAAATGAGTCATTTAATTTGATTTCAGCTAACATTTACCTCTTTTAATTTTAAGTGTGCACAAATAAATATTTAAACTTATATTCTCTCCATTCACTTTTAATTGTCATGATTTCCTTTTTTAGAGTTAAACTATAAGAACTTTTACTAACATTTTAATGTAATTTAATTTAACTTTAAAAATTAGTCAAATTAACTTTTGAAAAGCGCAACATGACAACTAAAAGTGGACGGAAGGAGTATAAATTAAACAAGTAAACATATATCCTAAATGACATAATACACGTGAGACATCACGCAGAACGCAAATTATCACAAGAAACATATCCCATAATCTCTATATAAACCCAAGAAATGAGCTCTAATTTAACTCTCAAAACAAATCTTGTAAGTTGTAACGCTTTTACTACTCTTTTGGATTTCACACTAAATCTTTCACATCTACATCTTCCCACCCACCCACCCCCTAGTAAAAAAAACAAGACAAAAAAAACCAATATTATTATTTTTTTTTTAAAAAAATATTTTGCTTCTTGTCTTACTTTCTTCACATTATATATACAACACAAGAGGTATATGCATTGTCTTTTACATATATATTTTTCTTTTTTCTTACAATTTATTTTCGTTTTATACGAGAAAATGATTCTTTTATAACTAATGTTTATATATATATGTTTTTTTTTTTGTGAAAATTTTGTTTAGAAGGTGAGAAAAATGAAGAAAGAATGGAGCTTTGTTGTTGGATTATTGGGAATTTTGCTTCAACTATTTTTGCTGGTTGAATCTACATTAACAAAACAGTTAGTGTTCTTTACTTTTATTTTAATTAGTATTCTGTTATTTGACCTGCATTTATTAATTAAATTAAGAATGGACTAAGATTTTGTATGTTTAATAATGTTTGTTCCTGTCGTAGTTGAGCTGATATTTCTGTATTTTAAATAACTGTGATGTCTGAATTAGCTACCGTATTTCAACTATTTCGTTGATTGCTTTTGTTATTATAAAAATTGTATAACTCCGTTATCAAGAATTTAGACAGATAGGAAAATGAAACACGAAAATGATCATTTTTTCGTTTTTGGAGAAATTTAAGTTATATATATATATTTTTAGAGAATTTACGTATAATACACCTTTTTAAATACTCTTCTGCATTTTCTTCTCCTCATTTGTGGTACAATCCATACAGAAAAAGAATTTTGACAAAGAAAGAAAAAATTATGGTCTTCTATGGATATAAAAGTATGTTTTTTAATTTTAAAAATAATTTAAAAAGATTCTAGAAAACGATTTTCTTGATCCAATTTTCTATTGAAAATATTCATTCTACCATATGAAGATAGAGGTAAGAATTGAGTATTTTTTACATTATTCAGACTCTATTTATAAGATTATACGGAAGTATGTTACTTTTGTTAGAAAATAATTTAAAAAATCGAGTGAATGACACTTTTAAAATTTATATGTATGTGATGGGAAAAAACAAAAGTTGCTCTAAGAATTTGCCATTATATTTCACACTCATTTTTTCCATTATTAAAAAGATTCATCCAAATTCCTATCTTTTTGTTTTACTTTTCACACCACACAATATAATCTCGTGAACATGTCTTTTTAAAAAATATTTAAAAAGGAGAAAAAAAGAAAATAAAACATTTTTAGGAAATAATTTCTTTAACGTAAATTAAGTGATTATTTTGTTCACTGAAAAATTACGTGATGTATATAAATTTAAAAAATTATGTATATTGTATGTTGAATTTTGTTGGTTTTGTTCAACTATTTACTTTTTTGGTATTTTAATTTGTTATTATAAAAATTCCGACTCTATAACTGATTTCGTGATTGATTCAATCAACACAGCCAGGTGGTTTTTGGTTAAAAGACAAAGAAGAAAGTAGTATAAGTTAAATGAGAACCCGTGAATAAGGAATCTAACTTTTCTATGGTACTTATGACTCTATGCTACCAACTTTTGACCAAGGGTGTATTTTGTGGGACGAAAAATATTTTCTTGTAAAATAAGTAATTTTTTTAAATTTTGTTATGTTTAATATATAAGTAAAAAAATATTTATATATAATTTATGTTATTAATAACTGAGGTGGGAGTGGGGTAGGGGCGAGGCGGTGGAGTAGTGGGGATGCGTTTTGTATTAGTAGTAATTTTTTCATTCTCGGAGTTTAAATACAAGATTTTTGATCAAGGTTAAAGAAATCTCATTCGTCCTACCATATTTATCCGGACAATTTCAAGGTTTCATATTATTTGGTTTTTAAATTTTTTGATTTTTTGCCTTTTTTTTTCTTTTTGGTATTTGTTTTGCAGGAATGTATTAAAGAAAAATAGCCAACTAGACCAGCAATCTTTTCCACCAGTGCAATTGCTAAGATTGGATGATTATTATGTAAAATCTTCTATTTCCTTTTTTTTCTTTTTATGTCGGATAGACTTTTCAAAAATATTGTCGTGTTTGTGTTGATTCTTTTAAAATGCACAATTTTTGAAGGATTTGACACACATCTAATAACATTTTTCAAGAGTTCGAGCAACCTAAGTTGAAATATAGAAGATTGATAATTAAAGTTTAAAAATATTGTTCCCTCTAATTTATGTTAATTTAAAATATTCTTAATATAGTATTTGTCTTCTTGTATATCTATGTGAAAATAAGGTTGATTTTTTATTAAAAAAAAAAGTAATTCCACTAGAAAAAAATTGTTAGTAAATTTCTAACTAATTTTCGATTGAGATAAAGTTAATTGATATAATATTTTATTTCCCTCTTATTCATTCATTTTTTTTTTTTTTACTTTTGAAGGTTGTGGTGGATAATGGAGTGTTTAATATTACTTTTTCTGTTCCTGAAGGAATGGTAACTGGAATACAATACAATGAAATTGATAATTTATTGGAAAATGGAAATAAAGATGATAACAGAGGGTAAGTTTTTTTTCTTATTTATTTATTTAATTTTTTTATTTTTTCTTAGTCATAATATTCACTTAATTTTTTATACTTGAAAATAAAATTAGGTATTGGGATATTGTTTGGAACAAACCAAAAGAAAAAGGGATTTTTGACAAGTAAGTCTTCTTGTTCTCTATATGCATATATTTTATTTTTCTACAAATTTTGACTCTTAAATGTAATTGGAAAAGAGTCAAATAAAATTAGTCGAGTGGCATGTAAGCTTATCCAAACATAACTAGGATACGTTCATATCTTTTTATTTTGACGTATTTCGTCAATTCATTTCACTTTAGAGGTTCGTTAATTAGTGGCAGGAAAAAATATGAGACGATTTATTAATGATAAAATTATTAGTAATTTCGAAGTATAACGAAGGATAAAACCGAACAATTTATGTTTTATGTATATACAGACTTCATGCAACAAATTTTAAGATTATTATGGAAGATGAAAATCAAGTGGAGCTTTCATTCACAAGGACTTGGGATTCTTTAAATTCCGAACAACTTTCCATGAATATTGACAAAAGGTGCTAATTTTTGTCATAATCTTTTATTTAATTATAGTTTTAAGCTTTTATAATTTATTTAAGATATGTAATATTTGATTTTCATCATTTTTTTTAGGTTTATAATTTTAAGAGGAATTTCTGGATTTTATTGTTATGGAATTTTGGAACGGTTAGAAGGATGGCCAGATATTGATGTTTACCAAGGAAGAATAGTCTTCAAGCTCAAGGAAAAATTGTATGTATTTCCTTATCCTATTGTTAAAATTCTATTCTATTGATCGGGTTCGAGCCGTGGAATCGGTCATCAGTTGCAGAGTTGGGAATTTTGATAAGGATGCTCAAAACTTTAGTATATATCTCTAAAAAGTTGTTTTTGACTTATTTATATAGTATTATTTCCTATATACACAATATAATTTTTCGACGAAGGATATTCAAATGAGCACTATAGATCAATGTTGCTACGCCACTGGCAACAACTAATATTTGCATTAGCTAGGCTATCTACATCACTCCCTTCATAGTGAGGCCCTTTGCCAAACCCTGCTAACACGAGATGTTTTTCACTGAGCAACCCATTTTTTTTGCCCTATTTAGGTTTCCTTTTTTATTTTTTAAATTTTTTTAGGGATGTGGATATTTAAAGTTAATATTTTTTATTGTTGGGCCAGGTTCCAATATATGGCAATTTCAGATGAAAGACAAAGGATTATGCCAACGGCCCATGATCGTGAAGTGGGCCAAAAACTTGATTATAGTGAAGCTGTTCTTCTTACAAACCCAAACAATTCTTTCATCAAAGGAGAGGTAAATTTCATAATACATTGGAAGTTACAAATATATACATATTGTTCGACTTATAAGTTTGTCAATATGATTGAAATATACACAACTTATACACTATAGTATATGTATATTTTGTATACTAGATGGCCGAAGCATGCAGAGCCGTGATTATCCCTATTATATTTTAGTTCTTGTGCTCTTAATTTTTATTTTTTTATTTGTTTGAAAATTTATGTGTTTTAGGTTGATGACAAATATCAATATTCTTGTGAAAACAAGGATAACCGGGTCCATGGATGGATAAGCCCAACTCCACGGACCGGGTTTTGGATGATTACGCCAACCGATGAGTTCAGAACGGGTGGGCCTGTAAAACAAGACCTTACTTCTCATACCGGCCCAGTGAATCTAAATGTAAGTACCTAACTTATATACATAGTAAAAATATGTTCACATCAAATCAATAGATGTATGACACGTATATGCTTTTAAATTTTTCAATGAGAATGACTCATACCGTGCCCAAATTTTTGAGACGTTGTGATGTCATGGGCTCTCATGTTTCACTAACTCGTGGCTGGCCTAAATGCGAGTCCATGATGATGGATGTAAACTCTCCTAATGCCATATCTTCTTATTTGGTCAATATATATGACTTGACCGATCAATAGATCAACCTTTGCCAATCAGAGTCGTTCTTTGATAAGTGGTCACACACTCATGGTTGTTACATAGACTGGATTATTTATGGAGTACTCACAATTTTTATTAAATTATGTAACAGATGTTCTTTAGTACACATTATGCTGGAGAAGTATTGGGACTAAAATTTAGAAATGGAGAGCCCTGGAAAAAAGTTTTTGGCCCTGTTTTTGTATACATGAACTCACTTTCATCTGATGAGCTAGACACTCTCACACTTTGGACCGATGCAAAAGAACAAATGTTTGTTGAGACTGAAAATTGGCCTTATAGTTTTCCTCTTTTGGAGGATTATGCTCGAGCTGATCAACGTGGAATTGTAAGTGGCAGATTGCTCGTTCGAGATAGGTACATTTACCATAAAATTGCCCTTTTATGTTAAAAAAAATGAGTGTTTCGTTAACAAAAAAATTGTCTTTTTTTTGTAGCTATGTTAGCCAAAGTTTTATTATTGCAAATCCAGCTTTTATTGGACTGGCTGCTCCTGGAAATGTTGGATCTTGGCAATTAGAAAATAAGGTCATTTTTTGCAAATTGCTATCTTTTTTAGGTTATTTTTGCAAATTGTTATCTATTTTAGGTATTTGAATTGCAAAATTAACCATTTGTATCTTTGTTCTTTAGGCTTATCAATTTTGGACTCAAACAGATAGAGAGGGTTATTTCTTGATCAAGAATGTCATTCCAGGGAACTATAGTTTATATGCATGGGTGCCTGGATTTGTTGGAGATTACATGTACGATCCTTTTATTATTGTCACTCCAGGTCAGGAAATACACCCTTCGTTCTATGTTTGATTTAGTACGAAGTTTAAAAGAAAAATGGGAGCTTTTGAAACTAGTGGGCTTTAACATGTCATAAGCTTCTCAGTGTTGTTAAATCGAAAGGGAGGGAGTAATGTTTTAGTTACTCTTCACTTAGATCGAGTAGTGAGGTGATATCTCAAAGTCAATGTTATTTTTACCTTGATTGTTAGACTTTGGTTAGTAAATAAGATATTTGACCTGAAACGTAGCGACAAGATATGTAGCTCAGACTCTTCTAAAATGTGATCGGGTGCATACCAGATCCTCCATAAGTAGTGCATTTCTGGAGGATCTGACACGGGTGAGACATCATTTTTGGAGAGTCCCTAGCAACATAGGTGACAAGTAGAGTTCGTGATTTAGATTTGAAGGTTTCAATATTCATGTTCTCACAATTGAATCCATTACATCAGTACAATTATGGGTTTAGATCTTAGTACTTAAAAAAGTATGTCTGGTGCACGAAGCAACTCATGTTCATGTAAGGTACCTAAAGGACGTGATGTAAATAGTGTGTCCTGATGCAAGTATCACTTGCTTATTCCACGTCTCACACTTTACTGTTACTCTAGGACTCCCTTTATAAGATCTTAGTACCTTTTGAAATTTTTATTGATTGGCTGTAAGTAATAGTGTAATACTAAATTCTTTCTACATATCTAATATATTTTTGGATAAAACAGGATCAAGAAAAAAGGTAGAAACTCTTATATACGATGCTCCAAGAAATGGTCCAACATTGTGGGAAATTGGAATTCCTGATAGGACAGCTGCTGAATTCTTCATCCCTGATGCACAACCAAGACTCTTAAACCAATTATATGTTGTACATAATCAAGAAAGGTTAGAAAAATTGCATTTAAATATTTAGCTTTTATGTCAAGGTACGGATAAGGTCTACGTAGACCCTACTATACTGAATATGTTATTGTTGTTGAGAAATGTAATTTGAGGGTCGGAAACAACCTCTCTACCTTACACAAGGTACGGATAAGGTTTACGTAGACCCTACTATACTGGATATGTTATTGTTGTCGAAAAATGTAATTTGTTGGTTTTTTCAGGTATAGGCAATATGGATTATGGGATAGGTATACAGAGATATACCCTGATGATGATTTGGTGTTTACTATTGGATTAAGTAGCTACCAAACAGATTGGTTCTTTGCTCATCTCAATAGATATTTTTACAAGTATGTTCACAACTCCTTTACACCCTTTAGCATCTTTTTATCTTATCTTGCTCGAACCCTCCAAAAATATTGTGGCACATGTATATCATATCCTTCAAAAATGCATAATTTTTCATGCGATCTGACATGTAGCCGGCGAGATACTTTTGGAGAGTGCGAACAACATAGTATGCTTTAGCATCTTTTATCCTATATTGCTTAGACCCTCTGAAAATGTTGTCACACCTGTATATCAGATCCACAAAAAATAATTTTTTTGTATGATCCATTACGTATCTTGTGATACTTTTGAAGAGTCTGAACAACATAGCTTTTATCACAAGAACTTTCCCTTTGCCTAATAAGTGAAACTTCTTAATGTGCTTAGTATGATACAATTAGTCAATATTCATGAAAAATATTTTCTCATAACCAAACATTAAAAATGGACTTTTGTCGTATCAAATGCTCACTTTTTAAGAATCTTGATTATGACTTTGGTGATATATATAGTGATGATGGAAACAAGACTTATGCACCAACAACATGGCAAGTTCTATTTGATCTTGATGATGTTGATCAATCATCAAATTATACTCTTCAACTAGCATTAGCCTCAGCACATGAAGCTGAATTGCAAGTATGTACAAATAATCTTTCTCAATCATTTTATGTATGACTGACAAATAGCCACTTTTCAGTCCTGTGATTGAAAAATAGTCAATTGTCATGAAGTTTCGTCAGTTGAATTTGAAACACCATGACATTGGCTATGTTTCAAAGACAAGGCCTAGAAATGGCCAGTGAACACTATTTCTACATAGCTTTTTTCGACTAATTGTATGTTTGTTCCAACGTTATAGGTTCGAGTCAATGATCCAGAAATCGATGCTCCTCACTATTCGACAGGGTTGATAGGCAAGGATAACGCGATAGCAAGACATGGTATACATGGAATATACAGACTATATACTATAAATGTTCCTGGCTCTCTCCTTGGTTTTGGAACAAATATTATGTATCTCACGCAAAGTAGAGGTAATAGGCCTTTTAGAGGACTTATGTATGATTATATTCGGCTCGAGGGTCCTTCATATGAAAGTGATTAATCGGAAGGAATTAATGTTTGACTTAAGCTTTTAGATGATATAGAACGACGAAATTTTGTGTTATACATGTTGATAGAATTAAAAGGATCAAGAAGAACAAAAAAAGGTGATATTTATTTCTTAATTTAATAATCTTGAACTGTTAAAATAAAAATGATATAATGATTCTTCATGTTTTGAACAGATTGTTGATTAGGCTAATGGGTAATGGGCATTGTAAAATTATTTGATAAAAGAATTAAACAAAATCTTTATATTCTATTAAAGTTTTTTCTTTCTATTTAAATTTTCATGTTCAACTAATTTGAATTAGCATTGTGTATAAAAAATAACAAAGGGAGGCCGATTAAAGGTTTAAAAGTATGTGATACTGAGAAATTCATCATATATATTTATGATTTGAATTTGAAATCTCTCATTAAACAAACCTTTAGTTGATTGGAACTACAAAGCACTATGTTGGCTACGTAAAAAAGGAAAAAAAAACTAATGAAAAATAAATTAATAGAACAAAATACAAATCTTTCCAAATTTGATGTAATGGTCTTATGCTTATATTCAAAGAAGTATAATATAAACTGATTTTTTCTTTTACCTTGTACTCCTTCTGTCCTAAATTAGTTGTCATGTTTTGTTTTTCAAGAGTCAAATTATGTAGACTTTGACGGACATTTTAAAATATATATTTTTTTTCATCAAATTGAAATTAAAAAAAAATTGTATCTTTATGGTTCTTTTCATATAATTTTTGGATCCGCCTTGTGTGTTGAAAGAAATAGTACTAATTTGTCTGCGGTTTTCCTAAAAATAAATAAATAAAGTTCAACTTTCCATTTTACTGTAAAAAAACATAATAACATTGGTAAAATTCCATATTACCTTAAATTATATTTGGAGAAATTAAATAAGGAATATGTCCGTAGTGTACTTAACAATTTATTTATTAATTACATATTAGGGAAAGTAAGCTCCTATATATACCCACATAAATTGTACTTATTTTTTTTACTAATTATTTTGTAATTCTTCTCCTTAGAATTAGAAAACAAGTTCTTGTTTTGTTTCAAGGTTCACAAACTTTTCTCTCTTTTTTTTCTCAATATTATTGGTTTTTGTTTAGCATTTAAACTACAATGTATAAATTTTGTATATTGTACAAATTAAATAATCATTAGCGAAGCTAGAATATTCAAAACTTTTAGTATATATCTCTAACGAGTTGTTTTAACCTACATATACACAATATTATTTTGTGTATGTATGCAATAAAATTGCTTTTGAATTAATGTAGCTACGCCACTTCATACCTTAATTAAGTTGATTTACTATAACAGGCAATTCTTTATAATGTCACCTGAAAAAATAAATCATGTTTATATAGGTAGTTAAAGTGAATTATATTGATGTATAAATTCTCTATATTGTCAATTTTTTTCCCACCCGATAATCGAACCCCTGGGGTTCTGATTAAATTCAAACCAATTGAAAGTAAAACGTTATCTAATAAAGGTGATTTCATATTCAATACAAAGCTCGAATCCATATTTTAGAACTTTTTTTTTTTTGCATGCATGAATGATATATGATAATATTTTTTGGATTTTCTCTAACATTGGTGTTTTTTCCCCCTAATAATTGCAGTGTTGAAAAATGGGTTTCAAAAAGCAAAACAAAATAGTTTTGTATTGCTTTGCTATTATTTTCCAATTTTTCTTGCTTGTGAATTGTTCAAGGGTGCACCATCATGACAATCGGTACGTACTATAAATAATAATTAACGACTAAAATATTTATTTATTTTTTATATTATATATACATATATTTATTTTTAATTTCCTCTTGTAATTAAATTACAGGAATACTTCAACCAAAGAAAGTCCCAAATTGCAACAAGTATCTCCTCCTGTCACATTGACCGTCACAAGTCAATACGTAAATAATTCCTTTATTTGTTCTTTCTGTTCGACTCCTTCAATACTTTATTCACTATTTCGACAGTTAAAAGAGTTTTTCTTTGACTTTATGAGCTAATTTTTTTCATTAACTTATTTTTATCAGGTGGTAATTGATAATGGAATTGTTCAACTTTCTTTAACTAATCCTACTGGAGCTATTTTTGGAGTTAAATATAATGGTATTGATAATCTCCTTGAACCTTTACAAGAAACACAAAGGGGGTAAGATACATTTTTAAAATTTTTAAATATATATTTTTTGTAATTTTAGATTAATAAATATATTACTCGATAATTAATTAGATTAATTCATTTGATTTATTAATTACAATGCAGATATTGGGATACTATGTGGGACGGTAAATTTGACACGTAAGATTTTTAATTATTTTTTTTACTAAATTTAATTTCTTTTCTTCTATTTAATTACATTAAAAAAAATTATATACATTTTTTCTTGATTTTTTTGGTAGGCTTTTAGCATCAAAATTTAGTGTGATAGCACAAGATGACAACAAAGTTGAAGTTTCTTTCCAAAAAATACATGATCCTTTGAATGGTAACAATCCTCCTCTAAATGTTGATAAAAGGTGAGATTTTACTTTAGAAAATTAATTAATGTTACTTCTTATAGTACAGTATATATTGAACTTATATGAAAAAAGAAGGGTCGGGAGCCTTGGAACAACTGTAAAGTTGTCTCCGTGTGACCAAACATCATACCTATTGGAGTGCGATCCTTTCTTGAATCATGCATTATAATGTTGAATGCTTTGTACACTGAACTGTTGTGAATTATATATTATATGAAATTTTTTTATTGATTTTTGTGTTATTATAAAAATAAATGTATATAGGTATGTGATGCTACGTGGGAGTTCTGGATTTTATTCATACGGAATATTTGAACATTTAAAAGGATGGCCAGCTGTAAATTTGGATGAAGCTAGAATTGCTATTAAGCTCAGCAAATCACTGTAAGTTTATTCATCCTCTTTTAACGATATTTTATTATAACAGTCAAATTTTTAGAATCGAGTTTTCATCTTATACTATATTATATATTCTATATAACATTATTTCACTACATAATAGAAAAATATTCAAACAACCAATGTCGTTATAGAAAAAGGTTTGACTGTGCTTAAAATATTTAAGGATTATTGTCTCTGCATAACAATCATCCTCTGTAACAATTTCATTATAACGACCAACATTTTTGGAACCATTAAATTATCAATAACGTTTTCCACAAGCAATTTTCTAATTTGTTTTTTTCGAAAATTCGCTTATAAATTAAAAGGACAATTATTATATTGGATATTAACTTTGTGTGTATACTTGATTTTTTTTTTCTAATTTTTATTATTAGGTTTCATTTTATGGCAATATCAGACGATAGACAAAGGACAATGCCAACAGAAGAGGACCGTGCAAGTGGTCAAACACTAGATTATAGAGAAGCTGTTAAAATTACAAATCCATCCAACCCTAGACTGAAAAATGAGGTAAAGTATTAATTATCGAGTTTATGTTTTGTACACTGACAATATAAAACATTCAGAGTAGTCATTTTTTGTGTCAAGTCTGATATGATCAAATTTTGTATTAATAGTGTTTTGCACTGTCAATGTATATAAGTTAAACGTTTGCTAATTTTAAGTATTTTAATTTGTTTACCTTTTAGGTTGATGACAAGTATCAATATACAGATGAAGTTAGAAATATTAAAGTTCATGGGTGGATAAGTGATACTCCACACATGGGGTTTTGGGTAATTTCACCAAGTTATGAATATTGTAATGGTGGACCTATGAAGCAAGATCTTACCTCTCATGTTGGTCCAACATCTATGGCTGTAAGTATTAATAATCTCATAATTACTAAGAAAATAACGCATTTAACTTGTATACACTAATAGTATAACAGTTAAACTCCATGAAATTAGAAGTGTTGTGTATATTCTACTAGTACCACTAAAAAGGAGCGAATATCGGATGAACATTCTTGTCGGAAATATGAAACTTATATACAACGATAGTGTAACAATTTTTTACTTTGTCAACGTTCTTGTTGGAAATATGAAACTTTGATTTATGTTCATCTTGCTATTTGCAGTCGTTATTTTCTTTTCAATCCTATTTTGATTTCACTTCATCAGAAACAGTCTCTCTAA
>JAGDQO010001149.1:0-85908 GCA_018342035.1 Solanum appendiculatum
CCCAATCTCGAGCTAAGGTAATTGATTAAAGCCCTTTAATAAAATCTCAGGTCTTAAGTTCAGCCCCCATGATATTGCAATACATTCATGTTTAAGTTGACAAGTTCATTGTGGTATTTAGCACTATGTTGAAAAGGTTTTGAAATAAAGGTGTAAGTGCATTGTTGCATCCTTATGTGGGCTGAAATTTCCATGTTTGTGTCTCTCATGTGCGTTTCTTTAACATTCGGGGACGAATGTTCCCAAGGGGGAGATATTGAAACGACCCAAAAAATGCCCGAAAATGTGCTTCGGAAACACCTATAATTGTAATTTCCATATATCTCAAAATCCGTGCATGATTTCGGAAATTCGACTTCATATTCTTATTTGTGGGGTCAAATTGAGTGGGAAATGGGTCTAACCCGAATTTTAGAACAACCGTATCAAAATTCAAAAATCGCAAAAAATTGCGATTCGGAGGGTCAACTTTAAAGGGGCATATCTCTTAGCACACAAGGAACTGGAAGGGCTGCAAACTATTAAATTAAAGCTCTTTGAGTTAGCTTTCCAACGCACTTGGTTTCACCTCATTCCGAGTTAGGATGAGGGAGTTATGACCATTTTCGTAAAACCTGTCTGTGCAGATTTGCAATTTCCAGTGAGCTATTTTTTAGGCGGGTTGGAGACGTTTTTTTTTTTATAAAAAGGGGATATGTCCCATACTTAGTCATTTTTCTTAACTCCAAAAACACTCTCTAAGACCTCTCCAAAAATTCCACCAAGATCTTCAACCAAATTCAAACATCTCAAGCTCTAATTCCGGATTCAAGACTCAATCTCAAGCTTCGATTCTCCATTCCAATCTTCATCAAGGATTTTCCAAAGTTGAGGTATGTGGGTTTGATTGTGGAAACCTTCCTTTCAACAAGTCCAACCATTTATCCTCTATTTCTACTTCAAGTTTATGGGTCCTTATGATTATTTAAGAACTCTTGAATTATGAAATTACTACTACACACCCTATTATGGTCCATTTTGCATATTATCATGAAATGGAATTATTATGTGATGTTTATGGTTTACATGCTTCCATGATCAAATTATGAAGGTTGATATATATATATGTATGTTGTTGGTGGGCTGATTTAATATGGATTTTGGATTGGTTGGAGTATTAAGTAATTCTTGAAATACAATGATTTTCATTTACATGAACAAATTTGCCCACCATTGTGTTTGATAAAACGTACCATTTATAGAATTCTTAGGAAGGGAAAGGTCCCAGGTACGTCCTATGAGTCGGATGGTTATGTAATTACTGAAATGATGATAAATGGACCACATGTATATGATTTTCTCTATATAAGTGTTGTGAGTCCGAACCAAGCCTAGTACGGGGGGTAGTAGGCCCGTATAAACCGGTATACGAGGGGTTGGTAACCATTGGTTGCCTAGTAACGGGGGTAAGTAGCCCCGTATAACCATATCGAGGGGTTTGTACGCTATGGTCCTAGCATCGGGGGTGGTGGTAGGCCCGTGTAACCATATTGAGGGGTTTGTACCTCTTTCGCCTCTCCAAGGGGGTGGTAGGCCTTGGAAATACTATATTGATGGTCACTCTCCACCCATGTACTACGTCCCACTAAATATGATTTTTATGTAAACATCATTAAACATATCATTTCATTAATATGCTATTTATCGGGTATGATTATGCATTTTTCCTCTGATGTCCATCTAATGTAGCATTGCATTGCATCCCATATACTTAGTACATTCAAATGTACTAACGCATACTCTATGCCTACATGATGTCACCATGTAGGGACCGGAGCACCGCTTGACATCCTCCTCCGCGTGGCTAGTACGATTTTCTATAGTGGTTATTGGTGAGTCCTCCATTTCGGGGACGTTGCTCATGATCTTTTGTTATGTATAAAACTTTCCCTTTTTAGTTATGTTTTGACTATGAGGGTGAGCCCGGTAGTTTGTCTTGGCCCCCGCTAAGTACTCATGTTTAGAGGTGGTGTTGGACAAGTTGTGTATTATGCTTGAGCTTGACTCAACTATGGTATTTATGTATCATTTCTTTTTTTTGCTCCCTTAGTCCCGATTTCCCCCTTGATTATGCTTATCGTTTATGGTCATTTAATTGCTTCCGCGACCAAGGATGTGTAATGATACGCTATGAGGCTTGTTTGGGGTTCCTTCGGGTTCCCCATTCGCCGGTCACATCTAGGCCCTAGGCTTGGGTCGTGACAGATGCCCTTCGATTGGGGCACTCACTCATTCTATGGTCAAATCCTTGACATTTATAACATAGAAGAGGTTTAGAAGAATTACGTCCTTCAATTGGAGCAAGTTTGGAAGTGGTTCTTATCTTGATTTCCTTTGACAAATGACTTCTTGGCCTCTTGCAAATAGCCCTTGTTTTTTTACCAATTTAAAGAGAAAGATCCCCATTCGTTGTTGTAGTTCCAAGATCCCTACCTTCACGACTTGTCGAGTTTCTCTTCCTTCAGCCCCAATTCTATCTAAATAGTTTCTTCAAGAGTCTCATCAATATCATGATAGTTGTGGAGCCTCATTCAGGAAGAAACCTCTTTACTCAATCTCGCTCGAAACCGGGTCATTGCATTCAAAGGATTCTTTTCGAAGTCTATCCTTATCTTCACAAGTTGGAACTCATCATAGTATTGTTCCACACTCCATGTGCCTTGTTGTAAAGTGTGACCTTTTTGAGTTGTTCATATAGATACTGATCGGTGACATATTTTCACTTCAAGATTCCCTTTAGTTCAACCTAAGAGGGAGTAGGAGCCAACTCATGCATTCTCCGGGCCTTTACTTGAGTTTCCCACCATGTAGATGCAAACCCTTCAAATTGATCAATGGAATAAGATGTCTTTCGCACTTCGTACATTTTATTAGTCAATAAAATTCTATCACATTGTGTCACCCAATCGAGGAATACATTAGGGTTGAATTCACCTTTGAAGGACGGGAGAGTTACTTTAATGGAATTAAGACTCATGTCGCGACCTCTATTGTTGCCATGAGGTCCATTTGCCCCGTATGGATCCTCTCCATAGTTGTCCTCATGATACCCTCAGTTTTAGTGGCTATCACGCCCTTGATAACCTCCTTGTCGATCCACTTGAGGGATAGGACCATGCCTCCCCCCTCTTCCACGATGAGGACTGTGGAAGGGTATGCGTTGTCTCCTCATTCAAAATTATACGCACCGGCTACTTTTCCTAACTCCTCTTGGAACTCCAAAAGTTTCCCATAGTTTTTTTTAAGGGTTCTAAAAAAAGCCTCCACATTTTTTGGTCTCAAATTTTTTTGTTCTTTTCAATTTTTTTTTTTAACTAATTTCCACTTGTGGACCCAACAAATACTTTTTGGCAAAAAAATAAATTGGGAACTTAGATCAAATATACCTTTGTTACCTTCATCTTCTTCAAGAATACATGAACGTCTTCAAGAACACCAAGAACAAACCCCAATTTAAATATTCACCAAATCATCCCAAATTTGAGAAGTAGTTACCCCTCAACCTAGAGAACAAACTTCAAACCTGTTCAAGCTCAATTGCAACATAAATCAACAAGATCCATTTGAATTTCTTTTCAAAGCTTCAATATTCTTTAATGGTAGAATCTTCTCTAAAACTTGAAATGACATAAAACTTGAAATTTAGACTCAAAAGACAATAGAAAACAAAAATCTAGTGTCAAAAACAAGAAATTAAACAAGAAAAAATTTCAATTTTTTTTGGTTGAAAATATCAAATTCCTAAGACTAGATTTGTAGGAATAAATCTAATCTAAGCTATGAAACCAATTGATACAATTTTAAGGACAAGACTAAGAATAACAAAAATAAATTAAAAGAAGAGAAAATAAGATAGAAAGGTAGACACAAGAAAGAGCAGAGACTTGCTTCTGAGGCATTTCAGACTTTACTTGCTGTTGTTGATATGATCTTTTCTCTTGTTTCAGAAGAAGAGTTTACTGCTATCGTAGATAAGAGTGACAGAATTGATAGATCGAAATCCAATTCAGGTTTGAGAGGAAAGAGGAACTGCAGCTCGGTAGAAAGACATAATGGCATGAAACTCGATTACATGCGTTGATTGTTCGTCCACTTCAAATGCTCAAAACAGACCATTTTTCGTGTGAAATGACATCAAAGACAACCAATTCAATATAGAAATGACCTTCTTTGAATATCCATTCAAATACCTAAACTATTAGAAAAACCTCAAGGGAATTAGAATTCCTAAGTAACCCTTCTTTCTAATCTTTAACACAACCAAAAGCTTAAAGCAAGCACTCAAATCTCTCAAGAAGTAAGAGTCTTTATGTTATATGATAATCTACCTTCCAAAATAATAAAAACTACTACTTATACTAGATAGAAAAAGGAAGATACTAGCTATTACAATTTTACCCTTAATGAAGTAAGAGCCTTGTTTGGTTGTCTTCCTTTGAGATGAATTCATGAAAAACTCATAAAGTAGCACGGTCAATGTCACGCCCCGAGGCTACCCTTAGGCGCAACACGGGACCTAGGATCACGAGTGACCCCAAACTAACCCATGGCCTGACATATCTATACAAGTTCAATTAAAACCATACTGTGCGGAAGCTAAAACCAGTTTAATGTCTAAAGTGGGAAAAACCCCAACGTGTCTGAATGTATATAAAAGATACGAAGAGTTTAATGATGACTGGAAATAACATCAATGACTCAAGCTGAATCTAATCTATGTCTGAAAGCCTCTAACTGACTTGAGTTGCTGGGACATGCCCCCAGCTAACTCTAAGAAGACTGAAACTGAATGTAAAGACTGAAAAGTAAAGCATGTCTACCGTCCTTGAACTATGAGGACTCACCACTGAAGCTGCTGAGTACGGACTAGAAGTCAAGCTAAGTGCAGTCTGGATGATGAGCGCCTGAACCTACATCATGAAACGATGTAGCGCAAAAGTATGCGTCAGTACTTTGAATGTACTGAGTATGCAAGATATAGATACTAAGTTGAACAATATAAACTGAATATGGAAATAGACTTTACTGAATTATAACTGAAAACTGAGCTAGATAAAATGACCAAGTACTAATCATGAAGATAATATGCTGAACTGTATACTGAATTAAATACTGATAACATGGTCAATATAATAAGAGTATGACTGTGGGAGCTACTATTAACCGACATAAACCATGTGAGCTAAACGTGGAGTCCGATGTATACGTCCCATCGAGAGGACCCAATATACCTTGCCAAGGGTATAAAGGCATGACTGTGGCGTGATCACTAAACTTGATGCCCGACAGAGGGGACTTTTGAACCTACGTTGGCACGTAGTTCTAGGACTTTGAGGGTACGCTGAACCCTAGTCCAACTCGGTGCTAAGTCTACTCCCAACTTAATATACAAAACTAACAATGCAACTGATATACTGAGTGGCTCAAAATACTGACATGCTATCTGAGAATGCAACATAAATATGCTGAAAATATAGCATTCAAATACTGGAGCATGATTTTTTTGATTGATCTGTCTAGCAAGTATAATTCATGAAATGATGATAATTAATATAAGCTAGGGTTATGAGTTCTATACATGGGACTACATTAATTCTCCAAGAAAATAGGTAATCAATGCAATGGAACTATAGCAGCTAACTTTCAATGGATTCCCAAGATTTGGGAACCTTAGGTCTAAGCAATTTATGGAGAACTTGAAGAAACTGAATGAATTCTAGGGACCTAATAGGTGAAAGAAACCCACTAGTGAAATCCCACATACCTGGTGACGAAAACTATGGAGAAATCTCTTTTGATTTGGGGGCTGAACTTGAAGAACACCGCTGCTTGTTCTTGGGAGAAACTGTCGCTTCTTTCTCTTCTTTTCTTTCTAAGTTGGATGATTTTTAAGAATGAGGGTTCTAGGTAGTTTCTAACTAGGTTATTAGGCTTAGACTGAGTAAAATGATGTAGTTTAGGCATCAAACGACGTAGTTTAAGTGCCAACCGCATAGGAAAAAAACCAATATGACCCTGACTTAAAAGCTGCCAAAGTGACTTCAAGACAGGCTTCACGGGCCGTCTAGAGTACCACGGCCCGTCAAGTGGGTTGTGAAGAATTTCTGACTGACAATGCTTCACTAAAACGGGCATAGCGTTTTACTCTGAACTTCAAATAGAGCAAACTTGGAGGCATTGGAATGAGAACTCAAAGACCTTTAATTTGATAGGTCATAGGCAACCTAATTAATTTTTTGCTAAAAGATATAATCGTTTGAAATTGACCCTAAACTGCAAGTTTGACAAATCCCCTTCACGGACGACTTCATGGACCTGCAGGGTTGGGGTTTCGGAGTTTGAGTCCTTAACCCGAACAAGATGATAGATATACCCTTTGGAAATCATTTTCCTGGCCTTCAAGTAAGAGATAAATCGACCTGCATGCACTGAGTTACTATCCTTCCACTCTAAGACTGGCTCGTTTGGAAACTGAAATTGAACGATCCTATATCTACAATCGTTCAAGGGATAACAGGAATGTAACCAATCCATGCCTAGAATGATATCAAAATCTATCATTTCTAACTCTACAAGGTCTGCTGAGGTGACTTTCTGGGAAACTGTAACAGGGCAATTTATGTATACCCGTCTAGCTATAACTGGGTCACCAATTAGAGTAGAGACTGAGAAGGGTGGTTCTGAGAGAGTTTCTGGACTGACACCGAAGTTTACTGCTATATAAAGAGTAAAAAACGAAAGTGTAGCCTTTGGATCTAATAATGCATAAACATCTAAACTGAAGACTTGTAACGTACCAGTGATTACATCAAGAGAATCTTCCTGTTCCTGGCGAGCCTGAAGAGCATACAACCTATTTTGGCGCTGACCACTACCTGTACCAGATGAGGCACCCTGCTAAGTAGAGTGACCTGCTGGTACTGCTGAAGTCGTAGACTGAGCCCTGTTACCTCCTTGTCTTTGCCTGGCTGAAGGGCAATCCTTCAGCCTATGACCAAACTGACCACACCCAAAACACCCCTCTCTGCCAGCAAGACACTCACCCGGATAGTTCTTACCACACTTTGGGCAAGACGGAAAAGTCCGGTTACCTAAAGCACTTCCGTGAGACTTAGTGCCTGATGCCCTTCCTTTCTGATCCTGTCGAAACCTAGGGGACGAAGTGCTAGCTGATGAAGGTGCTGAGGCTGTAGACCTCTGATGAAACTATGAGCGACTTCCACCACCCGACCTCTGCTGAGAATATTCATAGTTGCATGTTCTAGCCTTTTTGTTATCCTTGGCCATTTCCTTGAGCTTATCTCCCTCAACCTGCTGAGCGCGGGTCATTAGTCTTGAGATATCCATATCTCTCAATAGCATAGCATTCCTACACTCAGTCTTTACTGGATCGGATGCTCCAAACATGAACTTGTTCATTTGTGCCCTCGAATCTGCCACCATATATGGAGCATACCTAGAGAGCTAAGTGAACTTTAGCCCGTATTCCTGAACTGACATCGACCCTTGCCTCAAGTTCATAAACTCCTGAGCCTTAGCCTCCCTCAACTTTCTTGGGAAGAACCTGTCCAGAAAAGCTCCAGTAAAACAGTCCCATGTCATCGGAGCTGCCCCCTATTTTCTTTCTACTGTGTGAACCATATATGAGCCATATCCTTGAGTTGATAGGATGCTAGTTCAACACTTTCAGTACCAGTCACTTACATTACCTCAAGGATCTTCTTGATCTCATCAATGAAGTTCTATGGGTCCTCACCAACCTTCGACCCTAGAAACTCTAAAGGATTCATACGAACAAAGTCTCAAACCCTTGCTGCAGCTGATCCACCAGTGGTGTTTGCAAGAATTGGGGCTTGCTGATTGTTCTGCTTGGCTACGGTCTGAGCCAACAACTGAATTGCAATACGGAACTCTACATTTGTAACCTCATGGTTCGGGACTGGAGGAACTGCGTTAGCATTTCGTGCGTTAGCTCTGCGAGGAAGCATGATCTAAAATGCATAACGATGGATTAGAAGGGAGAAGTTGAATCACAAAACAATGCACAATAAATATAGCAAAGGAAGTGAAGTTTTTCTTAGAACACTTCGTAGCCTCTCCCTCATAGATGTGGCGCACTTCACACTCATGAAATAGACTCTACTTAGTGCGGCTTTCAGACACCCTAGGACTCTTGAGCCTGATGCTTTGATATAAAGTTTGTCATGCGCCGAGACTACCCACTAGGCGCTACACAGGACCTAGGATCACGAGTGACCCCAAGCTAACCCATGGCATGACATATCTATACAAATTAAATTAAAACCATGCTGTGCGGAAGGTAAAACCAGTTTAATGTCTTAAGTGGGAAAAACCCCAATATGTCTGAATGTATATAAAAGATACGAAGAGTTTAATGATGACTGAAAATAACATCAACGCCTGAAGCTGAATCTAATCTATGTCTGAAAGCCTCTAACTGACTTGAGTTGCTGGGACATGCCCCCAACTAATTCTAAGAAGACTGAAACTGAATGTAAAGACTGAAAAATAAAGCATGTGTACCATCCTCGAACTATCAGGACTCACCACAGAAGCTGCTGAGTACGGACTAGAAGTCGATCTAAGTGCAGTCTGGATGCTGAGCGCCTAAACCTACATCATGAAACGATGTAGCGCAAAAGTATGCGTCAGTACTTTGAATGTACTGAGCATGCAAGATATAGATACTAAGCTGAACAATATAAACTGAATATGGAAATAGACTGTACTGAAGTATAACTGAAAACTGAGCTAGATACAATGACCAAGTACTAATCATGAAGATAATATGTTGAACTGTATACTGAAGTAAATACTGATAACATGGTTAATGTAATAAGAGTATGACTTTGGGAGCTACTATTAACTGACATAAACCACGTGAGCTAAACGTGGAGTCCAATGTATACTCCCCATCGAGAGGACCAATATACCAAGCCAAGAGTATAAAGGCATGACTGTGGCGTGATCACTAAAATTGATGCCCAACAGAGAGGATTTCTGAACCTACATTGGCACGTAGTTCTGAGACTTTGAGGGTACGCTGAACCCTAGTACAACTCGGTGCTAAGTCTACTCCCAACTGAATATGCAAAACTAACAATGCAACTGATATACTGAGTGGCTCAAAATACTGACATGCTATCTGAGAATGCAACATAAATATGCTGAAAATATGGCATTCAAATACTGGAGCATGATTTTTTTGACTGATCTGTCTAGCAAGTGTAATTCATGAAATGATGATAATCAATACAAGCTAGGGTTCTGAGTTCTATACATGGGACTATATTAATTCTCTAAGAAAACAGGTAATCATTGCAATGGAACTATAGCAGCTAACTTTCAATGGATTCCCAAGATTTGGAAACCCTATGTCTAAGCAATTTATGGAGAACTTGAAGAAACTGAATGAATTCTAAGGACCTAATGGGTGAAAGAAACGCACTAGTGAAATCCCATATACCTGGTGACGAATACTACGGAGAAATCCCTTTTGATTTGGGGGCTGAACTTGAAGAACACTGCTGCATGTTCTTGGGAGAAATTGTCTCTTGTTTCTCTTCTTTTCTTTCTAAGTTGGATGATTTTTGAGAATGAGGGTTCTAGGTAGTTTCTGACTAGGTTATTAGGCTTAAACTGAGTAAAACGACGTAGTTTGGGCATCAAGCCGCGTAGTTTAAGTGCCCAACGCATAGGGAAAAAACCAATATGACCCTGACTTAAAAGCTGCCGAAATGACTTCTAGTGGGTCATGAAGAATTTCTGCCTGACAGTGCTTCACTAAAACAAGCATAACCTTTTACTCTGAACTTCAAATGGAGCAAACTTGGAGGAGTTGGAAAGAGAACTCAAAGATCTGTAAATTTGATAGGTCATAGGCCACCTAATTCATTTTGTGCTAAAATATATAATCATTTGAAATTGACCCTAAACTCCAAGTTTGACAAACCCCCCTTCACGGACCGTTTAGACGTCCGTGGTCCTTGACCAGTGACTAGGGGAGAAGCTCTTCCTGAGTAGGCAACCTCAGGACCCAGTTCACGGCTCATGAACCAAAAAGTCGTCTAGGCATCCGTGGGAGGGACACCATCTGGGCCAACTCTGGGAATATGTTCACGAGCCATTTAATGGGTCGTGGTCCCCTTCACGGACTATCTAGTGTGTCGTGAAGGGTCCATGGTCCATTTTTGGCTTCATGGACCTTTCCCAATTTCCCTTTTTAGCCCATTTCAAATCCGAGGTGTTACAGTCAACTTGTTCTTTCTCCTTTCTTTCATCATTCCAAGCTAGCATAAATACATGGAATTCTCGATATGGCTCCATAATGCACTCAAGATCATCTCTCTTCATGAATAAGCCTTGTTACACTTGAAGCTCACGTACTTGGCTCCTTGTGAAAGGCCTCGAGGCACTTTGGGTTGCATCACCTTTATCGATGATCCCGTTAAAAAACTATCATAGGTCACCTTTGCACTTTTCCAAAATGTTATTGGATAATTATGGACAGTTTTAGGGAGTTTTTCTGCATTTACTACGACCCAATTGAGCCTCCAATCCCACTATAGTGGCCCAAGTGGCTCCAATCCCGCTATAACGGCCTCAATCTAGCTATAGTAGCCTAGATCGATCTTTTTTTCCCTACGTTATAGTAGCGTGTCACCCTCTATAATGTCTTGCACGGGACATAACTTATAAATTCTCCCAAATTAGTCTATTTTGAAACACACTTCAAATTAAACATAATATAAAACCCTATAAATACTAAAGACCAACAACTTTAATGAAACCTTTTACAAATGACCGAAAAACCTCCCCAAGGAACTAATCTAAATAGGTACAAGAGCTACTAAAAGAGTACAGTCTATCAAAGAAAGTAAGGCACAACTCCCACTATAAGGAAGAAAAATGAAAGTTGTCGGAGATCATCAACGTCTTCACCTATGAAACATCATTGACCCTGTAACCAGACTATGCCAAGTTGCATAACAAGAGTAATATACACAAACAATACATATTGGTAGACACCATCGGCTGACCCGAACCTACCACATAATATAAAAGTATAAATTAGAAATAACCATGCAATAAAGAAGTTACACTACCTTACTTCTCTATTCACATACCATACGCTTACCCTTCCCGGGTAAATGTCATAAACTGATGAATCTTGATAACATTCCTCTCAATTACACCATCCTGATGCTAAATCATAGCCTAAATCTTCTAGCACATTAGTATCCATGACTACCAAGCCGCCACTAGCCCTATTTATCAATCTTCTATCCTTTCTTAATTTCTCATGCCACTTTCTAGCCCTTTCGGGAGCAATACATGAAACTTGCACTTTAAACCAACTCATCCATACCAACCAAACCCAAAACCATTTATAAGGCCAAGTTCATCATGACAAATAGAAACATAGTTTAGAAATAACTAAGAGTTGAGTGGGTTAAAATCAACCCAATAGTTGTAACAACTATGTGGGAACTACCCCTAGGAATTAAGTTGTCAATAAGCAAATAACATATCTCAACCATCACAATTAATGTGTAGCCCGAACTCCTTGTCTTTACCATGACCAGTACACATGACCCATTTCCCACATGATCACATACAGGCAGACTTGAAATCAAATCACCTTTCAAGTAACCCGAACCACTCAAGGATCCAACATGTAACAATTATACTATAGAAAAGGAAAACCAGGTTCACTCATGGAAGCATAAACACATACTTGGTATTCTCATGGAACCCAAACTCAAACGGTTAGTGTACCAACGTGGTACCGAGTCATCCATAGTTAGTGTACTAGCGTGGTACCCAAGTCAACTATATGTGGATATCCTGGTACCAGGCGTAGTACCCGAGTCAACCATTAATATATACAAGGCGTGGTATCTGATATCATGTACCAGGGGTGGTACCCGAGCCATCCATCAAACACAGACAATCATGCATAATCATAAACATCATGAACAATAACACTTGAAATCACAAGTCACATAAACATTTTATTGCATAAGATTATCAACATGTTGTCATTACATATGCTTCCCTATGGTCTCCCCATCATGCATATACAAGCGATATAGCAGGCAATAAACATACACACCTATATCCATTGGACCACACAACCATCATAACCAGGAATTTCAAGACTAAGCAAGAACAAGAGAACCACTCCTAGCAATCATGTCATCTCCCGCCTAAACATTACTAAACAACAATCTATAACCATCTAGACTCCGTGTCCGAAGGCATGCGTGCAATCTCCAAACATCTACAAGATACAATGTAGTAAAACGAGATTAACTACTCAATTGAAGGAAACATAGCCTACCTAGGCATCAAGCAACAACTGATGAATCTTGCCCATGAATATGACTCCGTGAAAGAAACCAGTGATGAACATGCATTGGAAATCCTTAGGCTTCCACCTTCCTTGCTCGGTAATTCTTCCCTCTCATTGCTCCCTTGCTCCAGGTGCCTTTGGAGGATTTTCATAGCAGCCTTCGTCTATTCTCTCCTTTCAAAAGTTGGAGAAAAATAAAAAACAACACATTAATAAGGATATAAAATTTTGACATCCCTCTATAGCAAGCCTCATACCGCTATAGCGGCACCGCCATAGCAGGAAGCCTCCCTCTATGGCAGGCTAACATTAGCCTAACCCAAAGCTCAATTTAGGCCAAAATCGATGTGAGCTCAAATTTAAAATTTCTTTCACCACACGTTCGGACTTTTGGGACTCCACACGAGATGCCCTTTAGTAATGATGGATCGGGTCATTACATTCAGACACCCTATTACTTAAGGATACAACTCATATCTTAATTAACATTGTTACTTATTGGATACACATGTATATGATAATAATCTTCTATCAAACAAAACTAGATACAAGGCTTAATTAACATTGCTATTTATTAGATATACATATATCTAATAATAAATCTTCTATCAAACAAAACTAGATACAAGAAATGTAATATAACATTATCAGATACATGCCATTATATTGAATATAAAACAAGATTCAAAATCTTTAAGACTGAAAGATACATAATAGTAAATGCTTTTATGTACTAAAATATTTTGATAATTATATACATGTAATGTCAGGTTGGTTCGGTTTGACTAGACTTTTTTTATTAAAACTTTATCAAATCAATTATGATCAAATTTTTTCAACATCAAACTTAGTCAAATCAAATCATTAATTATTTTTTTCCAAATTGACTCAAACTATCAATTTGATGTGGTTTGTTGATTTTTCTTATACATCTCTAGTTGTTGCTAAATTATTGAATGGCAACATATTGGTGATACTAAATTATTGTACTGTGATGTACAATTGTTTCATCCCATAAGTTAAGTACCACTAATTAAATAATATATATGTGAATTTAAAATATTTGTACTAATTGACACGTAATGCATATGCGGTGCACGAGATGCACGTACAGCGCACGAGTTGCACGTGCGGCACACTAGTTAGTTATAGTAATTAGAGAAGAACATAAAAAGACAGCATAAATCATAGGTTTCACATAAAAATTATTCATATGATCTAATAAATATGAAATTATATGTCAAATTCTTACTAATTGATAAAATTTTCATATTTCTTCTTGTTACACCAATTCCTGATGACGATAGACACTTACAATTCTGAATAAGATTATTATATATACCCTAACACTAGAAACATACACCTTAGTGTTGTTGGGTTCCTTCATCTCGGGATTGGTAAGAGCAAACTCCATAGATATGATATATAACTGTTGCACCCCATAAGTTTAGTACCAGTAATTAAACAATATTTACATGAATTTAAAATATTTTTTCTAATTGATACGGGATACACATACTGCACACAAAATGCACATGTGGTACATGAGATGCACGCAAATGATAGTTTTATTGGATATGCTTGAAACTTCTTATTATGATTTGAATTTAGGCAACTAATTTCATTGAGCTGCCCCTGAACATGTGAATCAATTTGGTTTAGTAGCTAATTAAAAAAGGTTGCAATATGTTCCTATAATAAATGGCAACATGACTTTCACTCCACTGTCCTTCAAAATTTGACACTGTCTTTCAAGACCTTTATGTTGTTAACTTGTATATTAAGAAGGGCAAGAACAAACTTCTCATCTTTCCATGTTCAAAGATCTTGTTTGTGATTGAAAAACCACAATTTCGAGTGATCTTTCATAAATAACACTTCTCCAGAATTATGTAATAATATGGCGATATACACTTCAAAAAAGTTGGTGTTACAAGAAGTAATATTACATTAAATGTAACAAGTCTCGACATCAGGTTGGTCATATTGTATATGAGAACTACTAGAATTAAATGGAATGGATTCAGCACAATGTTTTTCACTCTATTTTATAGGCAAATATAAGAGCCAAATGATCATGTTCATATATACAAGTGAATGGATAGTTTTAATGGTGGAGGCAAGTGACCATGTTCAAAGTTCAATAAATAATGGAACATGTAATAATTTTTACCTATTCAATAGCTTCATAAATATAAATGTCATTCCATATTTGATGGAGATTTTGATAATTAGATTTTTAACTTTTTTAATTTTCAATTATAAAATAGTATAGATCAAGTGTCACACCCTATTTCGAACTAGCTAAAATAGTTCACAACATAATATGATTGTATCTCTGGTTTTGAAAATAAAATTATTTAGAGTCGCCACCTAATTTTAAGGAAATATTAGAAAAATCATTTTTAAAAGAAATGAATATGTAAACTCTGTTTTGATTTGCGAAATCAGTGAAATTCTAAGTAAGAGTTTTGGTTACTACTTCCATATGTACACAATGAAAACAAACAGAATAGTGAACCTCAAACAAACAACTAATTACATTTTAAACCTTCAAGGCAGAAATACGAGAATTCTGTAATAGGTAGCCAAGTCTGCGCAAAGTTTAGGACCTTTCAGAGCATCTTTTGTGTTAAACTAAACGTTGTCAACGCTTGTAAACGTTTGCACATTTGAGTTTTTTTTCTAGTGAAGGTAACACTTTCATGGACGGCACATAATGCACAGAACAAAGGTCATCCTAAGTTTGATCCATCAACTTGTGATGAAGGTTCAGCCACCCCTAACACAAAATCATAAAAGGAGGTTCGATACAGCCGAATGGACCTTTTGCACCCATTAGCGAAGCTGGACAGTAGCTTCTGGGAGTAAAACAAGGAATATTTTTTTTCAGAAAATGAACCAGTTTTACTAAGCGTTTATGGCCTTTAAAGTTAACCCATTGAAAACATAGTAATATTGAGGAAAGCAAAGCAACAGAATGACCATCTATATGCGAGAAAAGAAAAAAACTTTCAATTAACCTGCTTATTTCATCGCTAACCTGTAAATTTAGACAAAAAATCCTGAAAGCATGCTTAATGAGGATATGAAGAAATCACCTTTGCGAGTAAAGCCATTTTTTAGCAGTCAGATTCATAATCTAAATTCAATTTACTACCTTTTGAGATGTTTACGACCAAATGACGAGAATAACACTTGTAACAACTTCAACCATAGAAGTAAGGCAGGTTTGAGTTTATATTTTGCAAACTAAGTAGTACCATTATTACTTAGGCAGAATGGTTTGAGTCGGCGAACACATATGAAACTATTCTGACCAAATTGGGACTAATCCAGTAGCGAAGCTTCATGCTTAGTCAATCATCACTTAAGACTCGAATTAATACTCCTATCTCTAATAGTTATATTTGTAGTTTCAATGTTAAAGTTTGTGAAGCGACGTAACCCGTAAATGAGGCCACGTTCAGAAGTTTAGAAGCAAAAAGTGTACAACATTGCTATGATAGATCTTACTGTACTGAAAATCGTAAGCCTCTAAATTAAGGGGGCTGTTTGCATCTTTTAAAAAACACACAAAAAACTGAGCATGAAATAGCTAAACAAACATTGTGACATTAGAACATCCCAAGAGACATCACAACATCGGCAACCATCCATAGTTAAAACTTCACACTTATAGAATTTACTCAACTTAAATCACAAGTCACAAACACTTTTACGAACACTCAATGTGAATGAATCAAGGAACTCGAAACTGATCTCGTTTTGCAGTTTTTATGACAAGTTAAAACAGAGCAGCCCCCGATTCAGCTGCAAAGGGTTATATTCAATACTCAAACGAACATGTGACGATTTCGAGATACATAGATTATGCCAACTCAAGCTTAAGACTAAAAAACATATTTTATTTTTTTTTCAAACAATGTTGTAGGCTAAAAATTATTTTGTGAAAGAGACCAAGTAGAGAACAATTAGAGTTATTGTTATGTTAAAAAAAAGTCGATCCAAATGCCACAACGTTAGACAAAGGGGGCAACCATGCTTTTGAAACTGAAAATAATGTATAGCCTCCACACTTAAAACGTCAACAATAAAAAAATTATTTCAAATTAATCATATGCCGCAAACTCTTCAAGAACACATAATCTAATATGAAAATCACTAAACGATCGGAGATCATATTCACTTCACATTTTTGCACCTATTAATCACTTAAACGTACAATCCCTAAACTGTACACACAACTAATAATTCATGGAACTGAACTTAATGTAACCAAGACGAGATAGGATTTACCTTGTGTAGGGCAGCGATTGAGGTCGTCAAATGTCGAGTTCCAAGTTAGCGACTCCGACTCCAACGTCTTCGACTTACGGTATTTCGAGAATATTAGAAGAATAGAAAAAAATGATTAAGAACAGATGGAGAGTGAACAAAGAGGGAGTAGTAGATTACTAAATGTTATTTTCTTGATGTACTTAATGGGGAACCTAAGGGTCCCTTTTATAGCCGAATTTGAGGCTCAAAAGGTTCAGAAAGGGAGCTTCAAGATTCAAAATTTGAATTCTGGATAATACAATTTCACCTTTTCAGATTGATACGATGGAGATAGAGACGTTGGTGGCTAAAATCCAATGGTACAAGCTTGAATCTGGTGGTTATTGAATTTTCTCCTCTTTTCCAAGGCAAAACAGTAAAGGAGAAGCTTTTCAGGGATTTGCAAATCCATGGGAAAGGGAAAAAGGTGATGTGGGTCTGATTGAGATGGTGACATCGCCGCTGAACCATCGGTCCGAAGCAAAATCTGATGAGTTTCATTAAGTTTCTTTGGTTTGTCGACAAATGGGGGATTGAGGTGCTTGGGTGGAAATTGAGCGAGAGAGAAATAGGGTCTGTTGGGTTAGGTTTAATTAGTTTAGGTAAAATAAATAAATAAATTGGTTAAAATAATACTATTCTCTAAATAATTTTCACTTAATTAACTTAACGAATCTTTTTTTGTCCTAATTAATTTTCTAAAAAAACGTGTATATACATATATTACATATATTATATTATGTGAAATACGCGTAGCAATAGCCCACAACTAAACAAAAAGGAAACTTCAAATAATGATGTAGCAAAAAAATTTTAGAGTTCGAAAGAAAAGTTAATATACTAACGTTTTGTTAAAACAAATGGTGAGAAGAATCAATTATAAATTATTTTTATTTATACAAATATCACAACTTAAATAGTTTTCATACGTGTAATTATAAATCCCACTTAAAAAAATGAAATTGTAACCAATAACGTAGGAAAATTGTTTGGAGTTTTAAAATAAAAGTTTGTTATACTAATATTATAAAATATTATTTAATAATTTGTGTATATATGTATTTTAAATAGAGAAATAAGATATCTTCAAAACTATTACTGGTGTCAAATTTATGTACATATGAAAAAAAAAATTAAAAATTAAAAAAATAATTATTTCGGAAAAAATAATCAAGACTAAGAAGCATAGAGAAATTAATTTTAGGAAAAGGAAGAGCCAAATTTGGGTGTCAACAGATAGTAGATAAGATTATAATGTACGTTGCACGAGCCCCTTGTGGTTCATCTGCTCATATGTTATATAAAATATATGTACCTGTGACTTACATTACTCCTAGATACAAATGAACAGGTCTAGTATATAACGATTCAAGTATGATAACATATCATGAACCGAACGATCTAAAAAAGATGTGATAACATACTAAGAAAAGCAACGCATGACATGATGGTAGTTACAAAACATTGGAATTTTCATATATTGCTTCGTTTCAAGTACTGATTATACATACTACCACTTATTGAATTCAAAATACTTTTATTAATTGATATAAGATGCACACATGGTGCACATTATAGCGTGAATTATAAAAATCATAAGATAAACAGTCATTTGATCGTCAGTTAAATTAAGGACAAGTCGCTCAACTTTGAGCGATTTGTACATTTTGGTTAAATAAAAAAAGAAGTGTCCATTTGTGTATTTTAGTTTTAAAAAGTGAACCTTTTGATTTCATACTCATGTTTTTAATATCCTCATGTTCAAGTACTTCTCTTCTTGAGTAGGAGTGATAAACTACAAAGGAGTGAAATACCATTTATCATAGGTTAAAATTTTAGTTTTTTTTCTAGTATCTTATTTTAATCTGCCACTACATGACCAAATTGTTTTGTATGTTGTTTTCAAGAAATGATATGTTTGAGAAACTTGAAGCTATTGGTGCACTTTCTAACCTGTTGATTCATCTTAGGTTTCACCATAGACAGGAATGCATTAAATGCACAATGGTTTTTTAGCCCTGATCTTGTGGTTATTCCGGAACTGAGATTAGTGAGTATGTTATCTATTTAGGTGTGACCTTGGTACTTGTAATCTTTCAACACCAGCTCATGTTGTTCTGTGTTTGGGCTGTCAATCGATTCCCTTTGGTTTTCCTCAAGTGTCTCTTCTGAGTTTTCATCCTTATCACCACAAGACGAGGGAACATTTACATTATCTATAAGAGAGTTACCTGGTTATTTTACTTTTTAGGACTTCAGAGTAAGCAAACATCCTCATGTACTTTAATCCATCAACAGAGATATCTCAAAGAATTGCTTAAAAGGTTCAAAAGAGAAGATGCAAAAACAATCCATACCCCAATTGCTATTGCTACTAAGTTAGATCTAGAAGGAACGGGTATAATCGTAGATCATAAACTCTATAGAGAAATGATTGGATCATTTATGTATCTTACAGCCAGCAGACCTGATATTGTGTTCATTATGGGGTTATGTGCTTGATTTCAAGCTAATCCTAAGGAACCTCACTTACAAGCTATCAAAATAATTCTACGATATCTAAAAGGGACCACTGACTTGGGACTTTGGTAGTAGGATATGCTGATGCTGATTATGCAGGATACGTAGTAGATCGAAAAAGTACTACATGTATGGCATACTTCTTAGGATCATATCTGATTTCATGGGCAACAAAGAAGCAAAACTCTGTGGCCTTATCCACTACTGAAGCTGAATACGTAGTGTTGCCTCATGTTGTGCTCAACTTCTCTGGATCAAACAACAACTCAATGATTTTGGTTTAAATATTGGATATGTTCCAATCTTTTGTGATAATACAAGTGCCATTAACATAGCCAAAAATCCAGTTCAACACAAGACGATTAAACACATTAACATTCGACATCACTTTTTGAGGGACAATGTAGAAAAGGGATTAATCTCCATGAATTTGTGTACCACTGATAAGCAGATCGTTGACATCTTCACCAAAGCACTGGAAAGGGAACATTTTGAAAGGAAAAAAGTTGGAACTGGGGATAATTAAAATCTCATGAGCATCCTCCAGTGACTAGCTAAAAGAACATTGTTCATAAGTGCATATATATATATATATATATATATATATATATACACACACACACACCCACACACCCATGTATGAAGCCTTAAATCCCAAGATACACATATGATATAACTGAGTAATTTTTGTTGTCACAGGTGGAGAGATGAACTATCTTGAAAACAAAGGAACTCAGTTTGCTTACATTCCAGGTATGTACCCCAATTTTTTGAAAATCTAACTCAAAAGTTAGGATGAATGCAATTGACCCTATTCCCTCCACGTGGCACCTCACAATCATCAAACCCACTTTACAAAACTACCACCATTTTTCAAAAGTAATACTTATTGGACCAAAACATGTCACAAAGTGTCATCTCACACTTCACTCAACCATAAAACTCTTCACCTTCCAGGACTCCTCAAATGAATTAAATTACATGATCTTCTCTCCAAAAACTTTCATAACTCATTCAACTTCCTCTCCCCAAAAAAACTACATTCAAAAATCAAATCGACGTGTCTTCACTACCTCTCAACGCTCTAATGATAATACCTGGCTCTCTGACCCTCGCTATTACTCTCATCACCACCCAGGTTAACACCACCTCTCTGTTTGCTAGCATCTATGTTGATATGTTTGGAGTCTCGCACTTGGGAAATGTTTTTAAAGGGTTAGTTATGCTTTAGGGGGAACATTTTCCAGGTAATGTGCATGAGAAAGCACTTGAGGGTGCACCAAGTAAGGGGGAAAATACTGGGGACTCTGCAGGCACACCTTGTTCACTTATCAGGCTCATAGTGAGTGCATCTAGTGAGGGGGAACTGAGATTGTTAACTAAAGAAATAGGGACAGAGGAAGGGGTTGGTGATTTGGGTGTCAAAATTGAAGAGGTTGACAAGACTCATATTGCAAATCTGATACCCAAACGACTATGGACTCGCATTCCAATTGATGAGCCTCTACATACTCCATCTCCTGCACCCTCAGTAGCGTTTCTGGTTCATATAACCAGATCAAATAAATGGACCCTTAACAAGGGCCTTCTAGCTATGGTAGCTAAGAAGCCAAAAAATAGCAAAGGGTAAGTTTGTTCCGCCGCTTGACCCGATTGAAATCCATGATGATCCTAAGTCAGTCACGAGGAAATGAAAGGGAAAATGTATTGCCTCACTAAATCATCTGATAGAACAGGTCATGAAACCTGCTCCCTTCACAAATACTACCAGATCTAAGTTAGTTGATGAGCCCACAGATAGTGATAGGGATTCCACTTATCTACTATTATTTGTATCTCTTGGGGTTGTTGATTCTGATGAAGATAGTGCTCCAATTGATAATCATTCTAAGGACGCTGGGTATAACTCTCCAATAACCCTCGATATTAGGACCTCTTGAATTGTGTATTTTGATCAACGAAAGGTGTTAAAGGGAAGGGTGATTACGAGGTTTGGGGGCTAATATGGGAGAACTACTGCATATCTTACATGCACAGGGCTGTACACATTTTTTCTTCAAGGTACCACGTGATGAAAAATGGGTAGAGATAAGACTCAACAATTCTATGTGAATGCTTCATGTTCTTCCTCCTCCATTACCAGTACAGTCTGAAATGTTACATTTACTATTACACCTCAGGTTGTTGCTCACATACTTGGGATTCAAAACTCTGGATGGTGTCACTATGTGAAGCGCGATTTGCCTCCTTTGGAGGGATTACCTTCTGCCTTAGATATCTCTCGTAGATTCTCCAATGATTAATTACTAGAGGCTCACACTCGGATTGACAAAGGTGTTATGCTCCCTCTTCACAAGTTACTATTTGATGTTGTGCCTAAGATAATACTACCCCGCCACCAGACGCATACTGAAGCTAACTACATGGATCTCACCCTCATGGAGTTGTTGCTTTCTCGAACTCCTATTAATCTGCCTCATCTCATCATTCGACATATGGACAGAATCTGTAGGCAGGATAAAACTAAGCACGCTCTTGGGTATAGGTTCTGGTTGGGCACAATATTTGAACATTTCGGGGTGCCTGTTAAGGCCTGGCAGTTTCAGACTACTAAGGATGTTCTGGGGGTGGTCAATCAGGTTGCAGTTCCTGCTCCTCTTGGTAGGGCAAATGCACCTCTTTAGAGGTTAAGAGCTCAATTGGCTGAGAAAGATAGGGAGATTATTGCACTTCATGTTTCTCATGGGAATGCTATGGATGCACTTCATGATCGTTATGGTCTTGAGAATACTGGGTTAGTTGATGAGAATGCTAGGCTTCATTCCTAAGTAGCTCACCTTCAGGCTCTTATTGACACTGAGCGCTCCACTAATTACGCCACTCTGCAAAACCTCTGTGATTTGCTTAAGAAAGACCCTCCAACATCTTCCCATTCTACTCCTCCTCTTGCTTAACTGCCCTACCTCTCCCCTGCTTTTGTGTTGTCCCCACAGTCGCTTATTTCTACTTTTATGTTTGTTTTTCAGTGGTGTACGTTTTTGGATGCTAGGCATATGATGGTTCGGTCTTTTTGTTTATGATAGTTATCAATTCTCTGTGCTACTAACTCTCTATGTTTTATCTATATGATTTTTTGGGTTTTGGGTGTATGTGTACGTGACGGCCATCTGGCCTTGTGTATTTCACCTGGTTTGTATGTATCTTCATACAATGCTTTATAATGCCAAAAGGGGAAGGTATGCTTGTGTCATGTTTATAATGGGGTTAGTCTAACTTGATCCTTTAAAGGTGTTGTGTTTTACTTTTCTGATGTATAACTAAAGTGGTTCAATGATAAAAGTTACACACACAAGAATTCATAGTTTGTCATCATCAAAAAGGGGAAATTTGTTAAATCAAGGATGATAAAAATTTTCAATAGCCTTCAACAGGACTCTCCCATACATCCTTAATACTTTGCAAGAAAGAGCTGTGAGAACTCCAAATATTAAAGTATTTGAAAGCATTCTTTCGCTTACTCTCCATCTGCAGTAATTTCACCAAAGTGGGGAAGTGATCACTAACCCCCTTAGGCAATACATGACTATGTATTTCAAGCATGATGTCTAGCCAGTCTCCATTGACAAAAACCCAATTCATTTGGGAAACTTTGGCCTTGCCTATCATTCCATGTGTATTTTCCTCCAGTATTATGTAATTCCTCTAGTTGGCAGTCCTCAAGGCACACTTGAAAATCAGTCACCTCAGTAAGTGTAACATCATTCCCCCAATATGTTGTCACTACACAAAACTACATTGAAGTCCCATAGTGTTTGCATTTCATCTCTTAAGTTGAAAGCATATACAAAATTAGCAATAAACTCCACTTGTGTTGGGATTTCTAGTGATGTATGTCGGCATCTTTATTATATATTTGATCTACTATTGTTTGGAATGTATTAGTAAGAGTTGTTCTTTCAATGGATCTACTATGCCTAATTTACTCATATTATGCCTCAATGATTATCGACTCTCCAGGTCTAAGGTCAACTATTTTCTTTTCTTTTACCTGGTTGATCTTTGAACCTTGCTGAATTATGCTTCTCTAAGAATTACTTATTATGTGTTGTTGAAATCATTTGAAATTTCTCATTTATATATTGAATTGAATAATTTTTCTATGGAGCAATAAGACTTTACATTCAATTTTTTTCATCTCATAATTAGAGTTACGTGAACGCGATATAAGGAGTGAAGAGTAAATCAATAAGCAATCATGTTTCGAATCAGCTAATATTTCAAGGAATCATGCTTCAACATTCACAAGTATCATCAATTCGTTATAGTAGGTAATTATCCAACAAACTACCCATAACATTGCACTGCTACCCGCATAAGTAGTCATTATCTCATTTATACGAGATAACCCATTTCACATCTATTTGTAAATTGCCAACTCAAACACTCTATAAGAGTCAAGAAGGTCTCAATTTGCTTAAATTTGAAGCCCCAAACGATCAAAGAAGTATATTTCCCTTCCCCAAAGTCTCTAAAAAATCTCAATCTGTTAAAGTGTGTAATCTCCATAAGCATACAAGTCCCTAGATGCCCATTTCCTGCATACTTTTATCTCAAACTCAAAAAGTCAACCTTGAGCCCCTGGGTCAGAACTACAATTTCATCGCAAAATCAATTTACCCGTATAGTATAGGGCCTAAATCTCAAAACTTATCAAAATTTGATCTTTTAAATTGATATATATAATACCATTTTCAAATTCTAGGATAAAAATCTCCAATTCTCAATCAAATCTATGGATTATATTGATAAATAAACGATGGAATAGGGGGGAAATGTCGAAATCAAAGTTAGAATCTTACCCTCGAGTCAATTTGGGAAGAACATCTCGAGAATTGTCTTAAATTGATGTCTCTAGCTTCCAAAATTGAAATTAGAACAATGAAATCGAATTGGAAAAATAAATAATTTTTGTGAGGTAAATTCGCAGAATTGGAAACTCCATCGCAGGTGCAGCGTCGCACTTACAATAAGACCTCGTATAAGCGGAACTTACCTGGGCCTTCAACCTTTGCAAAATCTCTACATGTGTGGACAAATGATCAAAGATGTGATTCCACTAGTATCACCGACTCACCAGACAACTTGAGTCATGGAATTAACCCTCGAAACCCTCAGGATGCAATGTAAACTACTCCTAAAACACATTCAGAACCTGTTAGAACACTCGAAACATCGATTTGTGGTCAACCCTTTTTCCTAAAATCAACTAGTAATTGATTCAATTATACAAACCCACCTCGAGACCCATGCAAATTATCCAAGTAAGTTATAAATCACCTTTCTGACCTAATGAAATTTTCAAAGCCTAATTCCGAGCTAGTTAACATAAAATATTGACTTTGATCAAGTTTCACATTCCCCAACTTCCCAAAATATAATTTATTCTTTTAAATGCATCGATCTGATCGCTGCAAAAATTGTGTCACTTGTCCCCACAACTCATAAATAACATAATAAGGTTACGAGAAAGGTTAGACTGGGGAAAAGAAGTTTCAAAACTCAAAACGAACTTGTTGGTGATTACAATATTATAGTTATATTTTATCAAATATATTAAGTATATACTTTAAGAGAATTAGATTAATATTAGTTTGAATTTTCTTATTTATAGTTGAAGTTTAGCTAGTAGATAGAGTTGAAGTTTACCAGTTAAAGTAAGTCATTTTAAGAATTATACGTAAAGAAATATGTGACAAACGGTTACGATAATTATAACATAATGTTTATAACCTCATTTGGTTCTTCCTCCCTAACATCATTAACTAACAAGTTATTAATGAGACTTGAATACAAGTGAGAGAACAAACTATTGTTTCTCTCTTTAAAATAATGAAGCCAATTGATTAAGGAAGCATGTATCGAAACAGGAAAAATAATTTATCTTGGTTTAATAAATGCATTAATTACTTTTAGTTTACGTTGCAAATTTAACATGAAAACAAAAAAAATGTATTTATAGCTAATTTTATAGGAACTGTCGAAAGGTGTTGAACAAACAGTGTAACAATATGTTGATGTTAATGTTGGAAACGAGTCCTCTATTTTGGACCCTTTTTTCTCTCCTCTTCTTTGCTACCTCTTCGTACGCTAAAGGTTTTTTTCCCAATATTTATATTAAGTTTGAACCTACTATTAGATAGAAAAAATAGACGCAATAATACTTTATATTACTTACTTAACGATCTTGGATCCGTCGTTTATTCTCATTTCATTATTTTTTATTTCAGTTAAGCTAGTTTATGATCCTTCAGCATGGGCAGAGGTACTTTCACTATTCTTATTTATACATCAATTACATCTGAATCGTCTCAAATAAGTTGGGATCA
This sequence comes from Solanum appendiculatum, assembly GCA_018342035.1. Lineage (NCBI taxonomy): Eukaryota > Viridiplantae > Streptophyta > Magnoliopsida > Solanales > Solanaceae > Solanum > Solanum appendiculatum. Next base: position 25,642 of record JAGDQO010001149.1, read on the forward strand.
ACTATATGAATCTTTAGTGATCGTGTTTATTCATTTAAATCGATCTCAATTTATAAACAGTGTCAAAAGAAGCCAGAGATACCACTTTACAATGGAGGAATACTAAAAAACAAATTTCCTGTATATGGTCTGGTTGATGATATTAATGGGGACGAGGTTTATTCACCTACATTTACCTTGGAAAATCCTTCTCCAGGCTCAAGTTACTCCTTCTCCAGTTAAGTTTCTTATTATTATTATTATTATTAGTATTTACTACTCGTGGAATGCTTGAACAATATAAAAAAAAAACTAATTGTAGAATATTAGTATTCATATGTTGTTTATACAATCACATCAAAACTAATTTTCTTTGTATAATATAAGGTCCTTATACTATATGATTTCTTGTATTTCATGTTTGTCGTCATCTTATTAATTATATTTAGTTACTGAACATATTACTACCTTCATCTCAATTAATGTCGTATTTTTCTATTTAGTTATCCCATAAAAGAGTTACATTATCTTCATTATTTAGGAATAATATATATACACCCTCGTTCTTACTTTTAATTGTCCACTTTATTACCATGCATATCAAGAGAACAAATTTTTTTTCTTATTCATGTTTTACCGTTAACATTAACTTTTTAAGAAGTAGCAGCAATTTTTAACAAAATTGGTATTTGTACAGGCTGGGTGAGACTGAAAAATGTAGATTCTGCTATGGTAGCAGCTAAATTGAAGCTAGACGATCAATTTCCAAAATGTATAGGAAGTGTTACAGCCAAGAAAGGATGTTGGTCTTTTCTCAAAGGTGGTTTCCTTTGGAGTGCACCTTCCAATTCTTTTCAGATACTTTTGAAGGTATTTCTATTTTGGTTATCTAAAGCCCTATTTAGCGACCCACCAAATATTTCAGCGAGGGAACCTTCTGATCGCCGATTCGTCCGACGGGATTCATTAAAAGGTCATTTTCTTTTATTTTTATGGTCTCCTTATGTTTACAGAAGGGTATTCTTGACATTTTACCCCCAATTAACTTTCCTAAATTCATCTTATAACCTAATATCATTATCATACGTATAGAAACTCTCAAAATTCCGAATTCTCTTTCTTCCAAAGATCAAGAACTCCAAGAAAATGATTTCTCCAATTTCTCAAGATCTAAAGGCTCCAAGTTCAAGATTCTCTTCAAGAATTATAAGGTTTTCAACCCAAGATTATTCTCCACTCTTTATCTCCAAGAAAACCATATATAGAAGAATCTCTCAAGTTCAAGCTATAAGATTTTAAGGCACCAAAGCGACTTCTTCCTTCTAAGTTTCATCTTTTCAGGAATGTAAGGCTTCAATGAGAGTATTTATTTTGATCTCGCGCCTAAAATATTTTAATTCTCAATAATTTCACAAAATTGTTAGAAGTAAAGTTAGGGCTTTTATGAAATTATGATTTTTCTTCAATAAGCTATGTTTTCATTATTTCACTTTGATTTTAAAATCTTATGGTACTAACTTAGCATGATTTTTTATGGTCATTCAAACTCTTATAACTTTCAAGCATGAAACAAGTGTTGACACCCAATTTTGACCTTCCACGATATGAATTAGTTTTCGAGCTTCTAAATTTCAAACGATTTAGAATAATCAGTTTTATAAAAATTCAAAATATTTTATTTAGGTTTTGAAGTGATTTTAGTCGTTTTTATAATGTTTTAAATAATAAATATATTTTATATAATTTGTATATAATTAGTATATTATATGTTTGAAAATCATCTCAAATTTTTTTTATTTTATAGTTTAAATATTTTAAGATTACTTTAAATTATGGTTATAATTTTTGAAATAATTAGTTTTGTGAAATTCAAAATATATTTCAAGTTTTTTTTAAAGTAATTTAACTCTTTTGTATAAATTTTAAATGATAAATATAATTTTTATATAATTTTGTATAATTAGTACATTTTATGAATATTCGAAAATTAACTCAAAAAAGATTTTATTTTTTTGTATAAATTGTAATTTATATTTTTTGAATTAATTAGTTTATAATTAAGTTAATTATTTTATTTTGTCAAGATTAAGAAGCCCGTAAGTTAATTATATTAATTCATTTTTATTTAGGATTTAGCCGATTTCACCTAATTAACTCAATTTGGCTAACTTCTCAACTTCGATTGGCTACAATTGAAATCCATATGGCCATCCCTCCTATTACAATTCTAACCAATTTTTAACCTCACCTTAAACCCATTTTAGACCAAGTTTTGGCCTATTGACCCAACCCAATTCCAATCTCCAATTTTCCATTACCCAACCCCAACCCCAATTCCGGACTCGGCCCAAACCATTCCAAATAATCCACCAGCAATACAACTCCAATATCAAACGACAACATCAGCAACGCGACAACAACAACAGCTACACGGCGTGTATACAGTTTCAAGCATCCAACGTTAACATACGGTAGCAGTACAATACACAGCAATATCAAACAGCGAATACTCAGAATTTCCAGCAAATACAACAGTGAAGCAATGGTGTGTGCAGTGCACAGCCTTACGCTCACAAACGGAGCAATGAACGGAGACAAACGGGCGTCAAAAGACGCGTACTGCAGTACTGTTCACGCGTGCCTTCCTCCTTCGCCTCGACAACCAGTACAAGCAGTACTGTTCCAATGGCGCCTGCCTGAAATTTGTCCTTCGCTGCTCAAGATTGCTCCACGTCGATTTCGAGGACAATCGAATTAATTCGAGCCGTCCACCTCGCCTTTTCCATTGCAGATTTTGTTTGAATTGGTGGAATCAATTGGATTATGCACAGTTTTTGATAGAATTTGGAATTCAAATTCGGAAATCCCATTAATTCTTATCCAATTCTACCCCCCGCCCCAAAAAAAATCTACCCTTTTCACTCTATGTATAACCCCTTTTAGCTACTAATATGGGGGGATTCTGAGTTGGAAATTCTGGATTTGATGATTTTTGGTTGGAAAATTTTTTAGTTAGCAGGAACTGATATACAGAGAAAAAAATTAGCAATAAATCAATATAGAAATCACATACCAAATACACTTCGAAAACAGAGGAAATAATTAGTTTGGGTCTCACTTCACTCTTTGTTCATCCAAATTCTAGGAAGCTCTCGTAAGGTGGTGGAAGCTTGTCGTCTCCAACTCATTTTGTTCTCAGTTCGCTACTTTAAGAAAGGTAATTTCACCTTCTTATTGTATTTCGTTTTCAATGTGGTCTGTTGTTTGTTTTAATTTGATGTAAGTTCTGTTGTTAAGAGCATTTGGTTTCTTCGTTTTAGTCTTTTGCTTTTCTTATGAACTTTTGGGGCTGTTTTACATGAGTTAAGTATCAATGAATTTCTTTTGATGTTACATGTTGGTAGTGGGAGTTGTTGATTCAATTTTGATTCTATATGAAACTGATTAAATCTCTATCTTGTGTCGCTCGAATTGTTTGATGTTCATCATCTTGAATGCATTAGCTATTCGGTCCTATTTTCTCCATGGTTTGCTGGTTCTCTTAGCAGTCTTCTGGTTGTTTTTGATTTATTGCTGTATATTCCCATCAATGTTAGATCAATCTCGTATAATCCATCTACATTCTCGCGTGACCTAAGAGTTGTTTACGTCCTATTCGGTTTTAACCAATGATATGATCATAGCTCATAGTTACCTTTTTTAATGTGTTTTGTGTCCTCAATATTAATTCCATGCTTCTCTTTTGAAAAGGACTTGCTTGTTCTTTTATAACGCTTCGATTTTGTTCCTGCTAGTGTTCAAATATTCGATTTCTTGATTGTTGGGTTTTATTTTGTGTTCGTTTTCCCTATTGTTTGTGATATTAGCGTTGCCAGATCTCTCCAACTAGTCTTGCTGCTTTTCTTTAGGCTAAATGTTTCATTGAAAAACTGTTTTTCCCTTACTGATGCCCCACCCTTATCTCGAAATTTAGACACTGCTTCGCAGCTTCACTTCGCAGATTTTAGTTTTGGTTTTCATTTTCCTCCAAATATTTTGCCTTAATCTCGTTTCTCTGTTAGCATAGCTATATTGTTAATGGAGTTTTGGAATCAATTCCAAATGTTGAAATTAGCTACTGTGTTGCTAGCCTAAGTGTATTTTGTGAATAGTGTTTCTTTAAGCTTAATTTATTTAACTCCTGTCGCAATTAATTGTTTAAGTAAAAATCGGTTTTTCTCTCATTGTGATGCTTAGGCAGTAGCACTTATTCCATTTCATTACTTTCCTATATTAACCATTGAGTTGTTACTTACGCATTTTATTTACTTATGCTTGCATGTGAATCTGCCCCGAGTCCTCTTGGACTCCGCCTTTCACCTCTTTACATTTTCCAATTGGGCCATGGAGGCCCAATCCTTCCTTTATCGAGTAGGCCGCCAAATAAATTTGATGAACAGAGCTGGAAGGTTGAAATACAGGCTTTGGAAAGTCAGATTTGTGCTGTGTACCTTCAGTATACACTAGTATACACCAGTATACACTAGTATACAGATCGAAACAACTGATATACAGGCTCAAAATCAACGTTCCGCCCAGGAAGTCGGTGTACAGGTGTGCGGAAGTTGAAAAATGGCTCGTGTACAAGCTGTATACAGTCAAATATGCAGCAAAATACATAATATACAGGGTGATACAGCAGTATACATGGGATATGCAGTGGTATACGCTCAGTGGATACAGGAATGAATGGGCCCAAAGCCCCAACTCCAGCGGCCCCTTTTCTTTTGTTATTTGGGCCCAAAGCCTATTTATTTTGTGTATATTTATTGTTAGTGTAAGGACATGTACTATTGGGCCAAAAGCCCACTTATTTTGACACTTTTGTTTGTCTTTAGGACAGGTAGAAGTGGGCCAAAAGCCCAAGAAAAATCATATTAGGCCCAAGTATGGACCAGGCGGACAGAAACCAGACTTGGGCCCAAAATGTCTTTCCCTCCTTATTGAATATTTCATATTATTTAATTGTTATTATTTGCTTTATTTGGTAATCAATTTTAAAGTAAAAACATAATTCATAATTCCCAAAGGATAGCTATTTTGTGGTAGTTACTTAACTTGATTTTCAAAATAAATGAGTAATTGTTTGAAGTTTCGAATTTGATTTCTAAATATATATATATATATTAGTTTTTTCTTACTTAGTCTTATTTGAAACAAAAAATATTCTTTTTCCTAAAACTTTGCTTAAGTGTAAAAATTTGTGAAAAAATAATAAGTATGCCTAGTTTTTTTTAAGTTAGCCAAATATTTTCAAGTTGTCGGTCAACCGCAACTTAGCGGGCATTTCGAGTGCCTAACACCTTCTCGAAATGTACATTGAACCCCCGAACCCCTTTGGTTATTTCAAATTGATTTTCTGTTTTAAATCATTTTGAAATTAAGTTTTCTTGATTTTTATTTAAAAATTAAGTGACGAATCTTTAAATTAACTTTTTTCTTTAGAATAAAACAACAAGCATGATATAAATTACACCCTAAGTACAGGTTATTTTAGGATTATGTTTCACCGCTTTGTCTGTTGATCTTCTCGTCATAACATGCTTAGATTAGTGGATCCACATAGATATGATATGGTCTTATACTTCAGCAAGATATAGCGCAGCCCTCCCAACTGGGTTAGCCGTTGGACATCATGAGCTAACATGGTGTATGTCGGTTATAGGAAACTCTCCATTTATATATTTTTTTATGATATGCTTTAAGTCTATATGGTTCATTTTAAATATTCTATGCTATTAGGTACATGATTATGCAAGGCTACTGATTTAGACTAAAAATTTATATGCTTTTGAAATATGGTCTTAGAATTGATATTTATACATGGATTTCAATTGTTTCTTTTCAGTCCATTTATTACGATTATGACTTTACTTTTTAGAAATCATATTCCATTGTTTCCTCTATATGTTATCTTATATGAGTATCTTGGTATCCTTACATACTCAGTACATTCCACGTACTGACGCATACCTTTCTCTGCATTACATCCTTTTATGACGTAGATTTCAGTATTCACACTCAGATTCGAGGCTACTGAGGTTGCAACACTCCTAGTAAGCTTTTGGTGAGCCCTCCTTATTTAGGAACTCCACTGTTTTAGATTCTCAATCTTTTTCCCTTATATTGTCTTTGTTTTGAGGTAGCTGGGGGCTATGTCCCAGTAGACTTATATTTCATTCGAAAGTAGTAAAGGCTTTATTCAGACATTAGTAATGAAGTCTCATGGAGTTTATTGAATTCTTTATTAAGCATATATTTTAGTTTCTGCAATAGTTTATATGATATGTTAAGTCAAGGGTTAGCCCGGGATCATTCGTGGTCCTAGGTACCATTTCTCGACTGGTATATAGACTTGGGTCCTGATACCTACCAAAGGTTATCCTTTTCATTCTATCACTATTGTATTATTTGATTCATATTTTAGTTTGACTCGATGAAGAAGACTCTTGAAATTTGATTGATAATGGGAGAGGTTGTCAACAAAAACTTAAAAAATTATGCACTAATTTTGTATTTCTTTTTCCCATTTATATTATTATGATTAAAGTCTCAAGAATGATGTTATGCTGTATTTTTTATTTTTTTTCTTCTTTGCTTTTTATTTGTGTGTGTTTCCTCTCTCTATTAGACTTTATTAATTTATTTTTCAATGTATATCTGATTATTGTAAGTCTGTTTTTTTATTTGTGCTCAAAGACTTTATTGGAAACTCGCAATTTACTAACTAGAGTTCAAAATTTATATTTGGTTGTTTAAAAGAAATTAATTTTAAATATTAAAATACGCCCCCATTTTGTGTTTCTTGTCACACTTTTAATTTATTTATAATTGTTACATTTTATTCCTCATTACATGTGTTTTCATAAAACTTTATCATTTCAATGGATCTATAAAAATTAAATGGGACACACGTGTCTAGAAACTAGTAATGTTATTAGATGAAGCATGTTCTAAACTCGTATTATAGCTCCTATTACTTTAATTTGGTACTTATTTTATTCCTCATTAACACCAAATAAACTATTTTAAAAATATTGAATCAATGTTGAAAAAATCAAACTGAATTAGTTCAGCTCAATGCACTCTTTTCTAAAATCAAAAGTTGAAGAATCGAACCGATATTTGATAAAACCGAACGCCCATCAATAGCTCGAAACTCAACCAAACCTCTTGAGATATGAATCAAATATGCATACCACTCCTGAAACACGTTCTAAACTTGTTGGAACACTCAAAATATCGATATGAGATCGTCTTAACCAAATATTGATAATGGTCAACCTACTTCCTAAAATCAACTAGTAATCAATCCGATGGTCCAAAACCATCCCCAAGCCAAATCATCTGACTAAGCTATACATCACCCATCTGACCTAATGGAACAGTGAAAATCTAATTACATGTTTGTTAACCCAAAATGTTAACTTTGATCAATCTTGATGTATGTCCCCCAAACTTCCAACATATTTATATATATATATATATGAAATACATGTGATTTCCTTGAAAATCGTGTCACTCATCCCTTCAAGTCAAAGATGACACGATAAGGTTACATGAAGGTCAAGCTAGGGAATAGAAATTCCAAAACACAAAAAAAAGGATGAGGATCTCACAATCTTATAATATTTTAACATTATAAATTTAGTATATACTTTAAGAGAATTAGATTATTATTTAGTTTGAATTTTCTTATTTATAGTAGAAGCTTAACTTCTCCCGTAGATATATAAATTAAGTTATTTTAATAATTTTATGTAAAGAAATATGTGACAAAAGATTACAAGGAGTGAAAGTTCCTGCACTATCTAATGAATGAAACAAGATATAACATAATATTTATATCCTTGTTTAGTTCTTCCTCCCTAACATCATTTACTATCAAGTTATTAATGGGACATGAATTCAAGTGAGAGAATAAAGCTTTGTTTCTCTCCTTAAAGTAATGACACAAATTAAAGAAGCATGTATCGATGCAGGAAAAAGAAAAAACTATCTTGGTTCAATTAATGCATTAATTACTTTTAGTTTACGTTGGAAATTTAACAAGAAACAAAAAGGTATTTATCGCTTAATTATATAGAACTTGTTGAGAGTTGTTGAACAAATAACGTAACAATATGTTGATGTTAATATGGGAACGGAGTCCACTATTATGGACATTTATTCCTTTCCTTTTCTTTGCTACCTCTTCCCACGCTAAACGCTATGGTTTTTTTTTTCCTTTTCTTTCTCTTTATTTTTTTCTCATTTTTATATATAGTTGAAATAGTTATATTATGTTTGAACCTACTATTAGATAGAAAAAATTGACACAATAATACTTTATATTACTGCTTAAGCATCTTGGATTTGTCTTTGATTTATCTATTCTCAGTTCATTTTTTTTATTTCAGTCGGACCAGTTTATGATCATTCAGCTTGGACAGAGGTACTAAAAAGAATCCTAATTTGTACATCAATAACTGCACTTGAATCCCAAATAAGTTGGAATTGACTGTGAATTATCAGTGATCCTGTTTCTTCATTAAAATTTATCTCAATTTATATAAATAATAAATTATATATATTTATAAGAAGCTATACTGCAAAAAATAATAATTAGTGTTACATGGCATAACATTAAAATTGATGCAAAAACTTTAATCATGCCTTATTGTATGTTGACAGTGTCGAGCGGAACCGGAGATGCCACTTTACAAGGGAGGAATACTTAAAAAAAAAGTTCCTATATATAACCTGACCGATGATATCAATGGGCACATGGTTTATTCACCTACTTTTTCCTTGGAAAATCTTTCTCCAGGCTCAATTTATTCCTTCTCCGGTTAAGTTTCTTCTTCTTCTTATTGTTATTATTATTATTACCAGTTCCTACTCGACCAATGCATGATCAATATAAAAAGAAGTAATTGTAGTGTATTAGTATTCATATCTTGTTCATACAATCACATCAAAGCTAATTTCTTTGTATACTATACGATTTCATGTTTGTCGTCATCTTATTATATATATATATATATATTTATTTTTGTTGCCAAACATATTACTTCCTTCATCTCAATTTATATCGTATTTTTCTATTTAGTTCATCCCAAAAAGAGTCATTCTTCTTTATTTAGGAACAATTGTCACTTTACTACCATATCAAAAAATAAAGAAATTATGTTTTACCGTTAACATTAACTATTAAATTATTTAAGTAGTAGTAATTTTTACCAAATTTGGTATTTCCACAGGCTGGGTGAGAGTGAAAAATGTACCTTCTGCTATAGTAACAGCTAAATTGAAGCAAGACGATCAATTTCCAAAATGTATAGGAAGTGTTACAGCCAAGAAAGGATGTTGGTCTTTTATTAAAGGTGGTTTCCTTTGGAATTCACCTTTAAAATCTTGTGTGATACTTTTGACGGTATAGTAAGCATCTCTTAAGTGTTATTTCCCTTGTCTTACATGTTTCATTTTCTTGAAAGAAAAATTTCATTTTTTGCAGAATTCAGATGTATCACAAAGAAATGTGGAAATAGAGATTATTAGTTATTCCTTAAAGCCATTTACAGAGAAGCAATGGAGATTAAATCAACTTGAAGGGATAAACACGGCAAGAACTAAGCACCATTTGACTCAATTAAGTTCATAGTTATCCTTATAACATAAAACTTAGTTATATTTCAGGGAAGAAAGCGAGCTGTTACCATCCATGTTGTAGATGAAAAAGGACACAGTGTGCCTAATGCAGATGTCAAAGTAGACCAAATCTCAACGGATTTTCCATTTGGAACTATGATAGCAACAACCATTCTGGGAAATTTGCCTTATCAGGTCTGTTTTTTCCTTTCATTTCTTGAATTATGATGATCTTTGTCACATTAAGGAGAATATATAATGTTATTTCAGGAATGGTTCCTCAAGCGATTCAAAGCGACGGTTTTTGAAAATGACCTCAAGTGGTACAAGACAGAGCCATTACATGGGCAATTTAACTATACCGTAGTGGATCAGATGATGGACTTCGTTCGGAAGAACAAACTTTTAGTTAGAGGACACACGATGTTCTGGGGAAACCCTTCGATGATACAAGATTGGGTCGAAAACATGACAGCTCCTCAGCTGCATAAAGCGATGAATGGAAGAATTAAAAGTGTGATGAGTAAATACAGAAATGAGTTTTTTCACTGGGATATTAACAATGAACTCCTCCATTTCGATTTCTATGAGAATAAACTCGGTCCAAATGCTACCTTGGATATGTTCAAGAAAGTTCACCGTGCAGATCCACTAGTGACCTTGTTTCTCAATGAATTCAACATTATTGAAAATTGTGACCCGAGAATCAACGTGGACATGTACATCGAAAAGTTCAAGGAACTCAAGAAGGGTGGGATTAAAGTGGCTGGCATTGGACTACAAAGTCATTTTGGTGTGGTGAACCCTGCTTTCATGAGAGCTGTTCTAGATAAATTGGCAACATTAAAACTTCCCATTTGGCTCACGGAAGTTGATGTTAACCATATGTTTGAACCGGAAGAACAAGCTGTATACTTGGAGCAAATTTTAAGAGAGGCCTTCTCACATCCAAGTGTGAATGGGATCATGCTTTGGTCAGCTCGTGGCCGAGGAGGTTGCTATCAAATGTGTCTTACGGACGAGAAATTCCAAAACTTGCCAACAGGGGATCTTATTGATCATCTTTTACTTAAAGAATGGATAACTGAAACTGAACGTGGCAAAACAAATGAGTTTGGTTCCTACAGTTTCCGAGGTTTCTTAGGCGAATACAATGTTTCAGTCCTTTACAATCATAAAAGTGTCCGTTCCTACTTCTCATTAGGACGTGGTGTCGAGACTAAGCACATTACTGTTCATGTCTAAATATAATGTATCTCTAAAATACTAAACAAGAATAAGTTCACTTTTTATGTACTAATTTGTATGCTTGAACAAACTAGATTTGACCCCTGGTATTGTTTCAAATTTTGAGATTACCATCTATAGAGGTTATATTTCAAATTAATTTTCACCAAGTGCATTTGACTTTGATCTCCACATCTTTGGTTTCATTTGATTTTGTTGTTTCCTGTATTCAGTACAGTAAACAAGAAAACTATTAAGATGAAAAGAAATACGAGTCCAAAAAATTCATTGTCTTTCAGGATATTAATCCCCTCACTGTACCTGAAATTGTGGATTATTTCCTCCCAGCATAAAACGGATAATTTATTAAAGAAGTAGTAGTACCTCAAACTTCAATAACTTCGGCGAACTCAAAAAGAAGCAATAAGATCACACAAAGACTCTACTTTGTTTTAAGAAAACGTATGCAAAAGAAGGAAAAAAAATTATCCAGGAAAATGAAAGAAAGTCTCTCTATTTATAATCAACTATAGGTTTGAACTTACATGTTCAGAACAGACTCATCTGTTCAGAATAGTCATGGTGTCTTTTGGGGAAAAAATGTATGTTCGGAAGGAACATGTCCTTTCCGAAATAGTTCCGTGAAATTCAAATTAATTTTCTTCCACGAATTAATTAATTAATTAATAATTCTGAATTAATATTAAAAAAAGGAAATTAATTAATGAGAATGATGAATACATTTTATCTAAAACAAATTATCAATCAATCATTTGTCGAAGTCGACCAACGACGGCGCGAGGGACACCCATTACTTAACCCTTTAAGAGCTAAAGGAAGTGTTCCCTAATATAAGGACAAAACGTTTCCTTTCTTCTACCAATGTGGGAGAAATAACTTTTCATTTTCCCTTCCCTTAGTTTATCCCTCACATTTCCCAATTCTCATTTTTCAATTCACACCTTACTTAGACCCAACAGATTTTGCCTTACATATTTGTGTAACCTCATGTCAATTCACTTCACCTTATAGACAGAGGAAAAAGACTAAGGATTTAAAGGATGTGGGAGTAATTAATATAGTCCATGTGAGACACATGTCACGCCCCAAGTCTACACCCTGGACGTGACCGACACTTGGAGACCATTGATGATCCCAAGCGAACCCTTGGCCTAACTAGCTATGATATATATAACTCAATAGAATACGAGGAAGCTGTAATGGATGAGCATTTAAAACATTTAAAGAACTTAAAACAATGTTTGAAAATAATTAATATAAATAACTAAACATTTAGCAAAATATCTGAGAAAGTACTGAAAACTATCTAACTATGTCTATTCATGAAACCTCTACTGTCTAAAGATAGGTGATGGGACAAGACCCACGACATCTCAAAACGCTATTACTAACAAATCATAAAAACTGGAGTCCTCTGAAAGCAAGAAGGTGTCACCAAAAACTGACGAGCGGATGATGTAATCTCAATGGAACTCTCGTTGATGATCCTAAGTACCTGAATCTGCATCATGAAAAGATGCAGGTCGAATGATATCAGTACAGTGAATGCACGAGTATTTAATAGGGCTAACTAAAATAAATAATTGAACTGAAAGTAGCTCAACTGAAGAATAGCAAAAGTCACAATGAAAATCATTTAATGCTCATACTGTATGGATGCAATAAAAGTAAATATTGAACTAAAGTATATATAAAAATATAATTTACTGGGGAGTTTCTCTAACCGACAACCATTACTATGAGCCTCGTGATGATACAACGTCTTATCCACATTGCCAAAGCCGCCCTATACCTTATCGGAGTATAGAACGCAACTGAATTGATGGATCCACTAAAAATCCTTCTTGAGGCAGGTGAGGAGTCGCCCATCTTGCGGTACGATTCTATCTACGCTGGCTACGTAGTTTATGGGGGCTGTGAGTTGTCTGAACTCTCCCCCATATCGGTGCTCAATACTACTCCCAAAATATATTTTTATGTTCATGTAAACTACTCACTGGGTTGAGATAATTACTTTAAAGGGCCTCTTTAAGAGGTAACTGAAGTGTACTCAATCTTTCTGAAATACTCTGAAAACTCTTTATACTTTTTTGAAAATAGTACTCTCTTTTCAATGTGAAAAATAATACCTTTTTTAAGGGGTAACTGAACTTCTCTTTATCTGGCTGAAATACTTTTGAAATTGATTGTGCTCTTATTAAAAATAGTAGTTCTTTTCTCAATGTTAAAATAGTACTTTTGGAACCATTTGTGTTCCTTTAAACTCTTCTCAAAAGATACTTTAAATACTCTTGAACTCACTTTAAAATTTTAAAACCAAAGCATGAAAATAAATGCACAAAGAATTTCAATAAAAATCTCATCAACTAGGGTTCATGTGAAATATAAGCATCAACAACAACTCAAGGATATCAATGCACATAATATTGAAATCTCATAATATAAGAATTTAGAATTCAGAACAAGAACATAACTCATCAAGAATTTCATAAAACTGAGGGTAGAACCCTAAATTCAACTTGCTACTTATTGAATTGAGATGTAGGGTGTGAGGACGAACTAGTCCACTACTATGAATGAATTTACATACCTTATACTCTCCAAATTCTTGAGAAAGGTGAGATCTTTGGATGAAAAGATGGCAAGAATTTGTTTCTTGAACCTTAGAGGTGGATTTTCTTGAAAACCTATGAATTTCATGGGTAGAAGATATTAATTGGTGTTTAGATGAAGAAATTATGAAATTCTATGGTCAAATCCCTTTATAGGGTAAATTTATGAACTAGGTAGGTAAACTACGTCTTTGGGGTTTTTTAAAAGACCCCAAACGCCTGCGCGCCTACATGGAAAACGCCTCAGGCGCACAGCCAACTGCACAGGAAGGCAGTAGTTGTTGCCTCGGCGCGCGCCCACTCGAAAAATACCACGGCCGCGAGACCGGTTGCGCGGCAAGGCAATGTCTAGTAAAGTGGGCATAACTTTTACTCCGAACTCCAAATTATGTAAATTTAGTGGCTCTGGAAAGAAGACTCAAATACCTTTAAATTTATAGGTTATGGGCCATCCAACTCTTCATATTCTAAGAGATATGGGTTTTTGAAGTTGACTCAAGTAGAATCTTATATCAAAACTTAATCGGTAAGGAAGCTTTCAACTCAACTTTGTGCTAGGGAATTCTTATGACCTTAATTCACCTCCAAATTTATTCTCACACTAAATAATTGATCATAACACCTGAGTACAATGTAATAATCACCAGATACGACTTTATACATAAATGAAGAATGGTTCGGGTCTTCGCTTAGAAATTTTCGGGGTGTTACAACAAAAATATTATGTTAACATTTGTGTGAATCTCTTTTTATTTCAAGTGAATTGTATGAGGTTATTTCCCTCGATAGTTTGTACTACTTTTTATATAGTGGATTGCTCATCTCTTATTGTGTTACACCCCAAAAATTTCTAATTTAAAACTCGAACTATTCTTCATTTACGTATAAAGTCGTGTCGGGTGATTCTTAAATTATGCTTAGGTGTTAAGGTCAATTCTTTGGTGTGAGAATATATTTGGACATGAATTAAGGTCACAAAAATCTCCTAGCACAAAGTTGAGTTGAAAGCTCCCTTACCGATAAAGTTTTGAGAAAAGATTTTATATAGTTCAACTTCAAATGACCATATGTCTCAGCTCATAACGAATTAGGTGCCCCATGACCTATCAAATTAAAGTTCTAGAAATCCTCTTTCCAACGCCACCACGTTTGCCTCAGTACGAGTTTAGACTAAAACGTTATGCCCGTTTTAGTGAAGCCATGTCAGGCAGTCGTAGAACTACGACTGAACCTACGAATGGTAGGTGTTTTGATGAATGGTAGTTCCTTCCGTGAAGGATTTCTGCAATATTTTTTCAGCAACTTCCTACACACGTTCTAGGATTATTTTGGTCCTTTTCCAAGCTTTTTAACCCTATTCTAAGTCATTTTTAAGTGATTTAACAGTGTATATTATTCAAGTAACAAGTTTTCCTCTCAAAATCATTAATCTAAAACTTCAAGTATTTAGAAATTCTCTTAAAACTCACCTAGCGTTCCTCTTCTCCATCAAGAACCCTAAAACCTTTAAGTCAAAAATTCAAGATACTAAAAGAATCCTTCCACCAAAGATTTTCCCAAGTTCTTCTACTCTAGAAACTTCATAAAAGAGTTTCTTTTCTCGAGATCAAGCACCAAGATTCCAAGATCAAAGGTTTCCTTCAAGAAAGCTAATGGTCTTCCTCGGGCTCAAGGAAAATCAAGTCTCCATCAAATTTTTTAGTCTAATAACTTCATAATTAGGTATGTAAGGCTATCATAGTGTTGGACTAGTTCATCCTCATGCCCTACATCTATTTTCAAATCAGTAAAAGAGTAATCTAGGTTCTATCCTTAGATTTGTGTATTCTTGATATTAGTAGATATTGAGTTCTAAGTTCTTGAGTTCCTGATTTCTTTTGAAATTCTATTCCTAATTATTGAATTGCTAGATGTTATGCATTGAGATTATTGAATTGAGTTGTTCATGTCTGTATTTTAGCACGAACCCTATTTTGAGTTATAAATTTTGAGAATCTTTTTAAACAAAACATAATGATTTTAAATTGGGTTTTTGAGAAAGTAAAGAGGAGTTTGCGAATCTTTTTAGATGAAAAGCTTTGTCTTTAAAATTGATTCTGAGAAAGAGTAAAAGATGAGTTCGAGAAAAGTATAGGGAACTAAGTAATTCCCAAAGATAACAATTTTAAATTGAGAAAAGAAAAACTTTGTTTTCTAAATGAGTTTATGAATACAAATATACTTTAGAGCAGTTACCTCTTTTAAGAGGATTTTTTGAGTAATTACCTCAAAACAGAGAAAGAGTATGTGTTTACACATTTGAGCATGAGTATATATTATGGGGAGTAGTATTGAGCACCGATATAGGGATGAGTTCAGACAACTCAAATTCCTCATAAACCATGTTTGCCAACATGGTAAAGGATTCATACTTTTTAGATGATTTCTTTCACGACCCGAGCCTGCACCCTGGACATGACCGGCACTCGAGAACCATTGCTGGTCCTAGAGCAAACCCTCATCTTGGCTGACTATAAGCGGAAGACTAACTCAAGCATCAAACTGAAAGAAATGTTAAATCAACAGTTTCTTTAAATCTCAAAACTCTTTAAATATACTAAGGATGAACATAGGTTTCAAATAAAACATCTGAAACTGAAAGACTCTCCAAAACTGTCTATCTATGAAGCCTCTACTGTACCAAGATGAGTGTCGGGACAAGACCCACGACTCCTCAAAATGCTACTAATACTAAAGACCCATAAAACTGGAGTCCTCCGAGAGCAAGGAGACCTCACTTGAAAGCTGACGAGCCGATGAACTGATCTCAACGAAACTCATGTTGAGGATACTAAGTATTTGTATCGACATCATAAAAGATGCAAGTCGAATGACATCAGTACATTGGATGTACGAGTATGTAATATAGCTGAAAAACAAAATAACTGAACTGAAACTCTGACGGTAACTCAACTGAAATATAATATAACTCATAATTAAAAAATTATTTAAACTCTTACCGAAAGAATGCAATAATAGCATATACTGAACTGACCAAGCTGAAAGAAATACTCAAATCAATGTAAAACATGATTAGAGATAAAATCATTTAAAGCTTCAAAAAGTATAATATAATAACTCAAAGAAAATTGTACGTGAAAATATAATGAAAGCACTCTTTACTCTATTAGGGAGTTTCTCTAACCGACAACCATGACTATGAGCTATGTCATGATACAGCGTCTCGCCTATGCTGCCAGAACTGTCCTATACCTTGCCGGGGTATAGAATACCTCAACTAAGTAGATCCACTAAGCACTACTCGAAGGCATAAGGAAATCATCTAAAAAGTATGAATCATTTACCTATGCTGGCATACATGATTTATGAGGAATTTGAGTTGTCTGAACTCATCCCCAAATCGGTGCTCAATACTACTCCCAATAATATAAACTCATGCTCAAATGTGTAAACACACACTCTTCCTCTATTTTGAGGTAATTTCTGAAACTAACCTCTTAAAAAGAGGTAACTTCTCTTCCTTAATCTTTCTGAAAACTCTTTTACTTTTCTCAAAATAATCTTCTCTTCCTTTATGTAAAAAAGAAACCTTTGGGAAATACTTAGTTCCCTTATACTCTTGCTCAACTCTTGGTTAAAACTCTTTCTCAAACTCCTCTTTACTTTCTCAAAACTCAATTTAAATCAATTATGTTTTGCTTAAAAGGATTCTCAAAATTAATAACTCAAAATAGGGTTCATGCTGAAATATAGAGATGAACAACTCAACTCAAGGATCTCAATAACAATATAGAAAAACTCAATACTAAAACTCAAGAACTCAACAATACTACTCATCTCAAGAATACTCAACTAATAAGGTTTATGCTGAAATATAGACATGAACAACTCAACTCAAGGATCTCAATAACAATATAGGAAACTCAATACTCAGAACTCAAGAAGTCAGAACTCAACGATACTATTTATCTCAAGAATACTAAGTTATTAGGATTCATGCTAAAGTATAGACATGAACAATCAACTCAATAATTGCAATAAACAATGTACGATAATTTAGTGATTAGAAATAGGAATTTAATAATCAACAACTCAAGAATTTAGAACTCAATATCAACTTATCTCAAGAATACTGAAATCTAAGGATACAACACTAGATTACTATTTTACTGATTTTGAAAGTAGATGTAGGGCGTGAGGATGAATAAGTCCAACACTATGATAGTCTTACATACCTGATTATGAAGCTATTAGACTAAAAACTTTGATGGAGACATGATTTTCTTGAGCCCGAGGAAGAACATTAGCTTTCTTGAAGGAAACCTTTGATCTTTGAATCTTGGTGCTTGATCTTGAAAACGAAATCTTTTATGAAGTTTCTATAGTGGAAGAACTTGGGAAAATCTTGGGTGGAATGATTCTCTTAGTATCTTGAATTTTTGGCATGAAAGTTTTAGGGTTCTTGATGGAGAAGAGGAACTCTAGGTGAGTTTTAAGAGAAATCCTAGATACTTGAAGTTTAGATTAATGATTTTTAGAAGAAAACTTGTTACTTGAATTATATACATCGTTAAAACACTCAAAAACGACTTAGAATAGGGTTAAAAAGTTTAGAAAAGGACTAAAATAACCCTTAGAAGTGTGCAGGAAGTTTCTGAAAAAAATCAGTCTACGGTGCGTCGAACAATCTACCATTCGTAGGTTAAGTCGTAGTTCTATGACTGCCTGATAGGGCTTTACTAAAACGGGCATTACTTCTCCGAGCTTGAAAAAAGGCAAACTTGGTGGCGTTGGAAAGAGGACTCAAAGACCTTCAATTTTATAGGTCATGGGATACCTAATTCTTTATGAGCTGAGAGATATAATTGTTTGAAGTTGACCTATGTAAAATATTTTCTCTAAACTTTATCGGTAAGGGAGCTTTCAACTCAACTTTGTGCTAGGGGTTTCTTGTGACCTTAATTAGGTGTAAAAATGTTGGGGTATAGGTTTAGAAAGGATGGAAAAAGACTAAAATGATCCCTCTTAAGAACTGATAGAAGTTATCTACGGAAGGCCATCTACGGTCCATACAAAAGTCTACAGACTGTAGACCCTCTCATAGAAAACATGTTGAACTTCTGGGTCTCTAAAGTTGGGGTCTACGATCCTTTCTACGGTCTTTAGACCCTTCTACGGGTCGTATTGAAGGGTTGTAGAAAAATACTGAGGAATGGGTTTCAGGACTTGACCTACGGGTCAAGGCTACGAGATGTACAAAGTTATACGGCCCGTACACCTAGTCCGTAGAACTCAATACTCTTTTCTGAATTCTAAACTTTGACTCTACGGGTCCATCTACGATCCATGAAAAGGTGTACGGGCCGTAGATGCCCACCGTGACACTGGTCTGAAGAAAATTTTTAAGGTCTGATTTTTGGTTAGAATTTTCAGGGTGTTACATTATCTCCCCCTTGGGATCATTCGTCCTCGAATGATGGTTAAACTGGGAATGGAAGGGAAATGCGTCACTATCACTACCTCTGTTGACTTCTGAGCTTGCCTACCAATATGGGGAGAAATGATTCACACTGAGAGTTTTGAAACTGGACTAGAGCACACTTGGCAAGAATGAACAAATAAGATTTTAAGATTACAGTTCATGACATGAACTTTCTAAGAATCTCAATAGGAGCATAAACTCTCTCCCATCTATCATAACTCAACTACTATTGATAACATTGCTATCAAAACTGAAAAGGATTACTGAAAGAACTTTAGGGCATAAGATCATAAGCACGATTCATTCGAGATATCTGATATAAGAATATGCATGACATAACATTATGTTGCTTGTCATTTAGATCAAATCATGAATTTGCGAAGCTGAGCGTACTATGAGACATGAGTGTTATATGAATAGGTTCATATCACGAGGTTGATATCCTTAACTTTATGGAGTAAGATTGAGATCTATGGGCTAAAGTTTTTGCCCCTCATTGTGGAAACGAAGCGTAGATGTGCATCTATCTGAAGTGTATGGGCATAGGTCATGGACACTATTCTGATAGTAGAAATATCAACAGTAGGTTGTAACAACTGAACTTTGAGGGGATACGCTAGAGTATGAATGGGTTGATATAACATTATAACTCGTTCTAAACACATCATTATTTGATTCTCAAAACTTGACTTGGTTTCTCATCTTATCATCTCCCCTTTAGGTCTGAAGCTGACACTCTAAGTCTATGGACCTATTTCATTTTCTCTAAACTAGTTTATATTCGCTTTACTCTAATACTCAGGAAAGGCTTATCTCATGGCTACTGAACTCTCTAAGTGCAAGTACTAGGGTTCCTTCTAAGATCTCTTTCTCAAATGCTTTTCTTAACCTCTTCTCAATGATTTATAAAGACGCTTAGTCTAACTCTTAATAGTCTGACTCTCCTTCTTAGCCCACTAATATCGTCTTTCTAAGTTCATATCTAGCTAACTGAAGGAAACTTGAACTATATTTAAGAGGCTCATCATTAACTATATATGATCTCTCTGACCAAACTCTTAAGGGTAATAAATAATGCTTACATCAGCCTACTCCTGACAGCCCAAATATACTATCTAGGCACACATGAAAAATCATAAGCTTTATTGGAACCTACTCAGACTATATAAGGTCTCAGGCACACCTCTCAATGCTCTTATTAATCTAATGACTTAGCCACACTCACTTGCTCTCATCAAAGAGTCAGAATTCCATACTTGTACCACTCACATTCATTGCAACAAACATCTTAATTCCTCACCAACTCTATGTCAAACCTACTAGATTAGATCTTGAACTAACATCATCACCCTTATGTTGTCATCCTTTTATCACGACACTCATCTCAAATTCAAGCTTAGTGTCAATATTACTAAACATGGATATCAATATAATTTCTCACATATTCTACTGACTTTTGACTACTGGCTAAAATCAAGAAATACTCACCTACTAAGACCACATGACAGGTAGGTCAATCTTTTTCTCCAGTCTACCTACTTACAGATTACTAGCACACTTTCATTTCACAACTTAAGTACTACTTACTCATTCACTATACATCATTGCCTAATTAGTTCTATAACCCTCTGAATATCATGGGGCTCTCCTTTTAAAAAATCATAGGCCTGGCTTAAATCTATCTCATCACGAATACTCGACTCTTCTATTCAACACTTATACTTGATCGATACTAATGGATTAACACCTAATCATAAACTTCTCTCTGGTTAAAGTTTACTCTAACTCATCCATACTAGTAACTCTTACTCTACCTTCTATCATGAAATCTACATCAACTTATCTCTTCTTAGTCTACCCATAAGGAAAAACTCCTCATTAATAACTTGCTTGGTGCATGACTGCAACATCATAATTTGCCTCATCATTATCTTCCTTTCTTGGATTACTATACCTTTACATGCATTCTTCTAACTCTGGCACTTTTGCTACTTTTGGCTCATAATATCTCAAATCACACTAGCTTCCGGGTGGAAATACTACCCAAGCATTCTAAAACGCACTCTCCTCTTAAATGGTATCATATGAAAAAGACTTAGAGAAGAGAGTCTAGAGTACATCTCGCTTGTAGCTCAAATGCACTATTCATATGAATAAGAGTGCATTCTTTCGAATCTCAAACACTTAAGCTCACTCACAGGCTTCTCTCAAGTCCCTCTGCGTTCTCATGACTTTTTGAAGACTTTTACTGAGTGTAAATCATTGATAAGAATCTGGGCTTTGCTTTTCAACTACCTTGAGTATGAGGGGTAGTTGAATGGATCTGAGAAACACATGAGTTTGAATAAGTTCCTTATGACACAATTCTATTGTACGATTTACAATAAGAAAGAAAGGAAACTTTTCTGAAATACATGTAGTCTCTCATTTATAGAAGTGGGGCCCTCAAAACCATAAAAAAGATCCTACCGACGCGGCTTCATAGACACCCTAGGACAATTGAACTCTATGCTCTAATACAAAGTTTGTCACGACCTGAGCTTACACCCTGGACGTGGCCGGCACTCGAGAACCATTGCTGGTCCCCAAGTGAACCCTCATCCTAGTTAACTACAAGCGGAAGACTAACTCAAGCATTAAACTGAAAGAGATGTTAAATCAACAGTTTCTTTAAATCTCAAAACTCTTTAAATATACTAAGGATGAACATAGGTTTTAAATAAAACATCTGAAACTGAAAGACTCTCCAAAACTGTCTATCTATGAAGCCTCTACTGTACCAAGATGAGTGTCGGGACAAGACCCACGACTCCTCAAAATGCTACTAATACTAAAGACACATAAAACTGGAGTCCTCCGAGAGCAAGGAGAACTCACTCGAAAGCTGACGAGCCGATGAACTGATCTCAACGAAACTCATGTTAAGGATACTAAGTATTTGTATCTGCATCATAAAAGATGCAAGTCGAATGACATCAGTACATTGGATTTACGAGTATGTAATGTAGCTGAATAACAAAATAACTGAACTGAAACTCTGACAGTAACTCAACTGAAATATAATATAACTCAAGATGAAAAAATTATTTAAACTCTTACCGAAAGAATGCAATAATAGCATATACTGAACTGACCAGACTGAAAGAAATACTCAACTCAATGTAAAACATGATTAGAGATAAAATCATTTAAAGCTTCAAAAAGTATAATATAATAACTCAAAGAAAATTGTATGTGAAAATATAATGAAAGCACTCTTTACTCTATTAGGGAGTTTCTCTAACCGACAACCTTCACTATGAGCTATGTCTTGATACAGCGTCTCGCCCATGCTGCCAAAACTGTCCTATACCTTGCCGGGGTATAGAATACCTCAACTAAGTAGATCCACTAAGCACTACCCGAAGGCATAAGGAAATCATCTAAAAAGTATGAATCCTTTACCCATGTTGGCATACATGATTTATGAGGAATTTGAGTTGTCTGAACTCATCCCCAAATCGGTGCTCAATACTACTCCCAATAATATAAACTCATGCTCAAATGTGTAAACACACTCTTCCTCTGTTTTGAGGTAATTTCTGAAACTAACCTCTTAAAAAGAGGTAACTTCTCTTACTTAATCTTTCTGAAAACTCTTTTACTTTTCTCAAAATAATCTTCTCTTCCTTCATGTAAAAAAGAAACCTTTGGGAAATACTTAGTTCCCTTATACTCTTGCTCAACTCTTGGTTAAAACTCTTTCTCAAACTCCTCTTTACTTTCTCAAAACTCAATTTAAATCAATTACGTTTTGCTTAAAAGGATTCTCAAAATTAATACCTCAAAAGAGAGGGGTAGTGTTCGGGTTCGGGGCATGGGTGGCGTAAAATGTTGTCTCCCCTATAGTCACTGGGAGTGTTGGAGTTCATTGTTGGAGGAATGTTTGAGTTCATTTGAGATCTCGGTATGTGGGGAGAGTGAGAGTCTCACTGAGTTCCTCCTTTGTTGGATATATATGAAACATAACTGGAGAGGGAATAAATTGATCTTTGAGAGAGATTTTCCAAGGATAAAGTACGTGAATAAACCTGATATATTTGACAGGTTTATATAAAGGAAATTTATTTCTTAATATTCCTCCATTGTAAAGTGGTGCCACTGCCTCTGCTTGACACTATCAACAAACCAAGACATGATTTAATTTTAATATTTTCATGTAAAGAATAAAGAATAATTCTTTTTGCTATATAACTTCTTAGAAATATAGATAATATCTACTATTAATTTTAATTTATTTTATAGATTGAGATAAATTTAAATGAAAAAATATGATCACTGATGACTCATATATATAGTTGATCCCAACTTATTTGGACTTTAATACCTCTGTCCAAGCCGAATGATCATAAACATGCTTGACTGAAAGAAAAATACAACATTTACATCAACATATTGTTTAACGGTTTGTTCAACAATTTCTATAATGTTTATGCATAAATACGATTTATATTTCAACATCAATTTACAATTTTGAATACACCAATACACCTTAGTGTTGTTGGGTTCCTTCATCTCAGGATTGGTAAGAGCACACTCCACCGATGCAATATACAATTGTTGCAGCCTATAAATTTAGTATCAGTAATTAAACAATATTTATGTGAATTTAAAATAGTTTTTCTAATTGACCAGGATATACGTGCGGCACACAAGATGCATGTGATAGAAGAGAAGCCCTCGATGAACTGTCTGTAATAGCCTTCCAAGCCAATAAACTTTTGAATCTTCGATACTGAGGTGGGTCTTTCCCCATCATAAATCGCCTCAATCTTTGCTGGGTATACCATAATCCCATCCTTGGACACCACGTACCTAAAAAATGCTACAGACTCAAGCTAGAACGCACTTGAGAACTTGGTGTAAAGTCGTTGATCTCTCAAAGTCTAAAGCACAACCCTCAAATGCTGGTCAATTTCCTCCTTACTGCTCGTATATACAAGAATATCATCAATGAACACAATGGAAAAAGTGTCTATATAAGGCCTAAATATGTGCGTCATCAAGTACATGAATTCCGCTGGGGCATTGGTCAACCCAAAAGACATCACTAGGAACTTATACTAGCGTAACAAATCATGAAAGTTGTCTCAGGGATGTACTCTGCTCTAATCCGCAACTGATCGTAACCATACCTTAAAGTTAATCTTAGAAAACAATGCGGCCCCCTTAAGCTGATCAAATAAATCATCATTACGAGGCATAAGGTACTTGTTCTGCACCGTCACCCAGTTTAACTGGCTGTAATTGATACACATAAGCACCGAATCACCCTCCTTCAGAGAAAGAATAAAAGCACCCCAAGGTGAGATACTCGGTCTAATGAAGCCCTTACCTAAAAGATCCTAAAGCTAAATATTGAGCTCTTTAAGCTCAACAGGTGCCATACGATAGGGTGGAATAGAAATATGACGGGTGCCCGACTAAAGATCAATAGCAAAATAAATATCATGCTCATGAAGAAGGCCATATAGGTTAGTAGAAAAGACATCTACAAACTCACGCACAACAAGGGAAAAATCAACCTCAGGGGCCTCTCTACTAACATTACAAAAATAAGACAAATAGGCTAAACACTTGTTGGATACTAATCTCTGAACTCGAACATATGAGATAATTCCAGTCGGCGTGTGGCTATCATAACTCTGTCACACAATCGAGGGAATACTAGGCATGACTATGGTAACTGTCTTGGAAAAGAAATCCATGACTACACAGTAGGGGCTAACCAGTTCATGTCCAGAATAACATCAAAATCTAACATATCAAGCAAAATAAGGCCAGCTCGCGTGTCTCACTCTCGAATCGTCACCCCACAGACTCTATATACGTGATCCATTACTAAAGAATCACCCACAAGAATCGATACATTTAATAACATTGACTAAGGCTCAGAAAGCAACTCCAACCGAGGAGCAAAATAAATAGACACATATGAATATGTAGAGCTTGGATCAAATAAAGCAAAAATCGGTTGATGGAAAAGTACCTGCAATAACTTTAAAATGACCCCTTCCACCCCTACACTGGGCTCCAGCTCTACCTGCATGTGCACCTCTTCGAGCATTCTAGGGACCACCCCTATGAACCTGAATATCGCCTCTACTCGGAGGCGCTACAATCCTACTCTGGGGGCAATCTTTGGCATAGTTCCCAACCTCACTGCAATCAAAACAACCTTGATCACGTCACGATCTAGATGGAGGACTATTTAATCTACCTAGGCCCCCACGACCCGAAGTCTGAAGTGAGGTCTGAACTGGTCGGCTAGATTGCCTCTTTGGCTGATATCATGCTGACTTTTGCCTGAAAAGCTCCTACCATGGGACTGAGAACTACTTTAGCTACGTTGGATGCGAGTTCTCTTGTCGCTGCCCCCACGGGCTGCACGTTAGAGCTCCTTCATAGTATGAGCATGGTCACTACATTCAGGACCTACTGATGCCAAGGACTCTGTAGCAATCCGGAGCGGAAGTATCAACCCTCGAATGAAGCACCAAACTCTCTAATCCTCAACAAACAGAATCACAGTAGCATTTCTAGAGAGCTTGTGGAAACGGATCTCGTACTTCGGTACCTACATGAAGCCCTGCACCAGTCTAGTGAACTGATCTCTCAATTTGTCCTTGATGCTACGGAGTATGAACTTGGCCAAGAAGGCCTTACAGAACTGCGTCCAAGTCAAGGGAGGAAAACTTGCATAAAAAGTTCAAACTTTAAAAACTCCAAAACAGGAAAAGTTGTATAAAAATCAAACAAACGATTTGGTGACTGAACTATCATTCCCCACAAGTCATAAATCATTTGGGGTTGCTATAGAAAAGCTCTAAATGCTGAAATTACAAAAAAGCAGAGAAAATGACCGAGATGATCATTACATTAAAATGTGTACAAACATGTGGAATGGATGAAAACATTTTTTATTTTTCAAATTTGATTGGTCAAAATGTTTTTGAAAACATTTTACCCACCAAACTGCATATGAAACATCAGTACATGATACAAGTGCTTTCATTCACTGAACAAGAACAAATATTCCATAGTTACGTTAACAAATTTTTTGAATAACATTTTCTATGAAAACAAGTTTCTTAAAAATGAGAAAAATGATTTATTGTACTTATCTACCAAATATTGTACTTATTTTTTATACTACGATATACCCATCGAACAATGTATCATTATGCTAATTTTGATACATTATTTGATTTAGTGAAAGACTAATCAAACGACACCATAGTAATTAACGGGCTAATGCACGTTCTATAAGTTGATTGTTCAATAATTATAAAATCATATGAAAAATGTTCATTATGTTTCCCGATTGATCATGAGTTATGAGTACATAGTGAGGGTATTCATGCACTCACTTGTCCATAGTGAACTTGATTAAAGAATTGGAAAATAACTAACTTTTAATATAGTTATAACTAACTAATTTCCTAAGAAACAATATGAAAGTACTCTTTTGCCCTTTTCATCATTCAACAATATTATTATATTCAATAGAAGCAAATACGTACAAAATATTTGTGATACATGGTTCAAAAGGTAAAAAGAAGAAACCTAAAGGACTTGAGTGCAAATATTCTTTTAAAGGTAACTATAAAATGGACACAGAGTTGAATATACAAAAACTGCTTCAAGAAACTGATTTTACTTGGAGAAGATAGCGATTTCATTGAAGTGATTCTGTTTTTCATCCATTTGAGCTTCTGGGTATGCTTCAAATCCATCTTTTATCTCATTTCTTGTGCAAAAAATTGATCTTTTTGTGTAAAAAATTGATCTTTTTGTGTAAAAGATAAACAACAGCTTCTTGTGAAGCCATTGTTGGATTCCGTAAAAGAAATGTTAGGCTTCTTCATGAGTACTTAGTTTGGTGAGGTAGATTTTGATTTTCGTTTCCTGCTGATTGTTTTCTTGTTCTGAAGATTGTCTTGTTCTAATGCCGTTGCTGCTGCTCTTTTACTTTTTTCTTGGTGTTACCACATTTTGGATGAACCCCACTTATAGAAAAGGAAGAGGCAATATGAAAATGAACTCATTATTGTTTTTTAGTCTAAATTGACTTGTGATGTTTCTGAATCTTGAATTGAACTGGTTTGGAATAGGACTTAGTCTGTTGTGTGTAATTTATCAAGTAGTCATTAGTTAAAATGGTTGACGAGTTTGTTTTGACAAGAAAGATCTTGTCTCTTGTGCTGAACTGATGGTGTTATTCATCATATAATGCAGTTCAGTAGGTTCTATTCGCATGAAATTCATTCAAGAGAGATAACTGGTGTCTATTGATGTTTATTTGGGATGATGAAACACCCTTCTGTGGATTCCTTTGTCAATTTGTGTTATCCTAGTAAGATTGCTTTCGAAAATGTATGTGTTATATCATGGAGTTAAGTATATACTTGGGATTTGGGAATACCATAATTTATAAGTGTCAATGGCTGCTCTTTGTCTGATAAATGCTTGTCACTGAATTAATAATGTGTATGACATAATTGCTGAAAATTGCAATGCAGGACTGTAAACTAGTAACACACAGGGTAGAGTTTTCTGTACAATCATTTACAATGGCGTCTATTCTACGGAAGTTATACTGCATCACACTTGATGTTACCGGTACACTCATTGCTTACAAACTGGGTGACTCCTTTTGCTTCGCAATCGAAGCTGCTGGGAAGCCATGTCCTAGCTATAAGCAGGTTGATGAGGGTTTTAAAGTAGCATATGCAGAATTGGCAAAAAAGCATTTTGGATTTGCTCATAAGATTCCTAACGATGTGTGGTGGAAGACTTGTGTCAGGGATTCCTTTGTTAATGGTTTTAAAGTAGTATATGCAGAATCGGAAGAAACACTTCACATTAGAGATACCTTGAGGAAAAACTACTTAGTTGCGAGAGGTGTTCGGAGGCATGCTTTGTTGTTGGACAGGTTCAAGACTGCTGATGCTGTCAATTGGAGGAAATCTGTTGCCATTGTGCTGCCTGACTTGACCGCTACCAAAGACTGGCTTACCTCTGAAGAATTGAAATGAAGTGACATGTGAAAGTCTGTTTGATAGTTTTCTTGCCTATGACTGGTAGATTAGTATTAAAAGAATGGGAAAATGAGCTATGAGTTCTATGAATGTGATGAGGAAGCATTTGGTTCAATATAGTGTAACTAACTGTTGATTGAGAAGTTGCTATACATAAACCACATGCACAATTAGAAGCAATCATATGTCCTGTTGACCTGGTGTACAATTTTTTTTTTGCAGTTTTATTTATCCAATCCTATATTGAAAACGAGTTGTTGATTCCACGAAAGCATAGTTACACTATCTTTGTTGTGGAATCAATTGAAACTCTAACAAGTGAGGTAAATTGCTCTTTTGCGGCAGCATATGCCTCCCTTCGTTTATGCAACAGGTGATGAACTCTCTATGGCTATTAATTAAACGTATAAGTGTTTTATGCTACAGCATAGGCGGCTAATAAACATATAACTATGCCTCCCTTTGATTTGTCATACCTCAGTTAAATTTGTCAAAAGCTAATGCTGCAATGCTCACAGCAGTATACATTTTGTGTTGCGATTTCGACTAGGTAAATTAGTCAATTTGGATAAAGTTTAAACTCAATTAGCTCCAAGTTTAGGCCGGCACCTTCATGTGTGTCCCCATCCCCTCATCTTGCTCCTCATATAATGATTGAAGGAATAAGTTATTGTCTTCTTATATGGTCGCCTGATTGGTCTTTTATTAATTCTCTTCTCAATAGTCAGCTTTTGCGATTGAGTTAGATTCAATATTTGTTTTCTTTACATTTAGCTAGTAATGTAAAAAAAGTCAATTTTTGTATAACAAACCACGAATCGCATATGAACCCATAGAAGGTTTTTGTCAGTTTTTAAGAGGGGTAGTTTTGTCTTTTCTCACCCCTTCTAAGCCTAAACCCTGACCTTTTTACACCTAGTTAAAGGTTTAGATAGTGTTAATTAGTTCTTTTAAGTTCATTAACATTTCAAGTCATTGGAGCAAGGTTCCGAAAAAGCTAGCTTTTCAAGAGTTCTTCCAGTTTCGCCAAGAACTTTGTTCTTCCAGGTGTGTAAGGCTAATCATAGTGATGGACTGAGTTACTCCTCACGCCCTACATATACTTTCTATCAGTAAGAGATAATCTAGGGTTACATCCTTAGTTTTGATAATTCTTGAGATGAGTTGTTGATTTATGAGTTTCTACTCCTAATTTTTGAGTTGCTATATGCTATGCTTTGAGATTCATGACTTGATTGTTCATGACTATTAGTCAGCATGAACCCTAGTATTCGAGTCTTCACGGAGTTATTATTGAGAATCTTTTTAACCAAACAATTGTTTTAAACTAATTTTCTGAGAAAGTAAAGAAGAGTTTTGAGTAGAGTTTAAAGAGAGATTTTTGAGTAAACTTTAAGGGAACTAATTGATTCCCAAATGTATTACTTTTACATTGATAAAATGAACCTTGTTTTTCATAAAGAGTTTTCAGAGTTACTTCAGAGCGGTTACCTCTCTTAAGAGAATAATTTGAGCAATTACCTCAAATTGAGAAAGAATATGTTTTATACATTTGAGCAAGAGTATATATATTTATTGGGAGTAGTATTGCGCACCGATTTTGGGATGAGTTCAGACAACTGAAAATCCTCATAAACCATGTAGCTAACATGGGTAAAGGATCGTACTTTTTAGACGACTCCTTATTGCTTTAGTGCATAGCTTTATTGGATCCACTTAATTGAGGTGTCCTATATCCCGACAAGGTATAAGACAGTTCTGGCAGCGTGGGCAAGACGCTATATCATCACGTTACGCATAGTGATAGTTGTCGGTAGAGAATCTCCCGAATAGAGTAAACAGTATTTTATTGTATTTTCTTATACATCCTTGAGTTAGTCTCTTTTACTTGTAAAGCATTAAACATTCTATCTTTTACTTGTGCTTTGAGTTGAGTTGAGATGAGTTGAGGTGAGTAGTTATTCAGCCTTATCAGTTCAGTTATTTATTCATTCAGCTTTATTACATACTCGTACATTCAATGTACTGATGTCATTCGACCTGCATCTTTTTATGATATAAATACAGGTGTTCAAGATCATCAACATGTGCTTCGTTGAGATCACTTTGCACTCCAATTAGCTTTAGGTGAGCCTCCTTGTATTTCAGAGGACTCCACTTTTCTTTTCAGTTTAGTCATTTTAGGGTGTCGTGAGTCTTGTCCCGACATCCATGTTGAACTATAGAGGCTTCATAGATAGATAGAGTTGAAGAGTCTCTAAGTATTAACTTTTTCTTGAGATGTTTTGCAAACTATTATACCTATATTATTGAGTATTTTACAGACAGTTTGAGTTGAGTATTTACTTTGAGTTTGAATGTTCTAAATTCTCTTTCTAAGCTTATTATCGCTTGAGTATGTCTTCCGCTAAGTAGTTAGCCAGGCCAGGGGTTCTCTTGGGGACCAGAAATGGTACTCGAGTGCCGGCCACATCCAGGGTGTCGGCTCGGGGCATGACAAACATGGTATCACAACACAGAGTTCAAGAGTCCTAGAGTGTCTATGAAGCCGTGTTTAGTAGAGTCCTTCTTATCAGTGTGAAGCGCAACACATATATAATGAGGAAGCTACCACATTTAGGAACTTTTCACTTTCTTCTTACTCCTGTTCGTGAGATAGAGTTCAACTCTATAAAAGTTTCTTCTCACTCATGCTTACGCGTATCTTTTCAGATCATGCCTCCACGAAGAGCTGTTCGAGAACGTCCTGCTAGGAGGAATGATAATCCTCAAGGTCAAGAAGATCCCAATGCACCAGAAGTATAACCCCCTCAGGGCGATGTCACCAATGCTGAGTTCAGGAATGTTATTCAGATATTGATTGTGGTTGTGGCAAATCAGGCTGGCCAACAAGGAGTGGGTCATCAGGATGTGGCTGATAAATCCAGAATTCATGAGTTTTATGTGTATTTTGCATTTAATTGGGGTTTTAAAAATTTCCCTACCCTTTCCATGCTCAGTTTATCCATCATTCGAGGACGAATGATTCCAAGGGGGAGATATTGTAACACCCCGAAAATTTCTAAACTAAGGCTCAAACCATTCTATTTTTACAGGTAAGGTTGTATCGGGTTCTCCTTAAATTGCTCATATGTGTAAAGGTCAATTCTTTAGTGTGGAAATGGTTTTGGATTTGAATTAAGGTCACAAGAACCCCCTAGCACAAAGTTCAGTTGAAAGCTTCCTTACCGATTAAGTTTCGACATAAGATTCTACTTAGGTTATCGTCAAACAAGCATATCTCTCAGCACAAAATGAATTAGGTGACCCATAACTTATCAAATTGAAGGTCTATAAGTCCTCTTTCCAACACCACCAAGTTTGCTTCATTTGGAGTTTGGAGTAAATTGTTATGACCGTTTTACCAGAGACTGTCACATCAAAGTTTCCTGAGTCAATTCCTACGAATTGCTTCTATGGGTCGTGAAAATTTCGACGACCCATACTGTCAATTCATCGAAAACTTTAGAGAAGTCAAAATTTAAGGTCCCATTCCTACGGATCCATCTACAGGTCGTAGTTTAGACCTGTAGAATGAGTTTCAAGGCCTTAAAATTTAATATGAATTCCACGGATGGGATCTACGGTGCATAGAATAAAACATGAACCGTAGATGGACTCGTAGAAGGTTTTAGTCAGTTTTTAAGAGGGGTAGTTAAATTTTTTCTCACCCCTTCTAAGCCTAAACCCTGACCTTTTTACACCTAGTTAAGAGTTTAGATAGTGTTAATCAGTTCTTTTATGTTCATTAACACTTCAAGTCATTAGAGCAAGGTTTCAAGAGAAGAAAAAGCTAGGTTTTCAGGCGTTCTTCCAGTTTCGCCAAAAACTTTGTTCTTCCAAGTATGTAAGGCTAATCATAGTGATGGACTGAGTTCGTTCTCATGCCCTACATCTAATTTCTATCAGTAAGAGATAATCTAGGCTTACATCTTTAGTTTTGATAATTCTTAATATGAGTTGTTGTTGAATTATGAGTTTCTATTCCTAATTTTTTAGTTGCTATATGCTACGCATTGAGATTCTTGAGTTGATTGTTCATGAATATTATTCGCATGAACCCTAGCATTTCAGTCTTCATGGGGTTATTATTGAGAATCATTTTAACCAAACAATTATTTTAAACTGATTTTCTGAGAAAGTAAAGAATGATTTTGAGTAGAGATTAAAGAGAGATTTTTTAGTAAAGTTTAAGGGTACTAGTTGATTCTCAAATGTATTACTTTTACGTTGATAGAAAGAACTTTGTTTTTCATAAAGAGTTTTCAGAGATACTTCAGAGCAGTTACATCTTTTAAGAAGATAATTTGAGCAATTGCCTCAAATTGAGAAAGGGTATGTTTTATACATTTGAGCATGAGTATATATATATATTTCTTTGGAGTAGTATTGAGCACCGATATGGGGATGAGTTCTGACAACTTAAAATCTTCATAAACCATGTAGCCAATATGGTTAAAGGATCATACTTTTTAGACGACTCCTTATTGCTTTAGAACAGAGCTTTAGTGGATCCACTTAGTTGAGGTGTCCTATATCCCGACAAGGTATAGAACAGTTCTGACAGCTTGGGTGAGATGGTGTATCATCACATTGCTCATAGTGATGGTTGTCGGTTAGAGAATCTCCTTAATAGAGTAAAAAGTATTTTATTCTATTTTCCTATACATCCTTGAGTTAGCCTCTTTTACTTGTAAAGCTTTAAATATTCTATCTTTTACTTATGCTTTGAGTTGAGTTGGGATGAGTTGATGTGAGTAGTTCTTCAGCCTTATCACTCCAATTATTTATTCATTCAGCTTTATTACATACTCGTACATTCAATGTACTAATCACATTCGACTTACATCTTTTTATGATGCAGATACATGTGTTTAGGATTATCAACAGGTGCTTCGTTGAGATCACTTTGCACTCCAGTTAGCTTTTGGTGAGTCTCCTTGCATTTCGGAGGACACCACTTTTCTTTTTCAGTTTAGTCATTTTAGGGTATTGTGGGTCTTGTCCCGACATCCATGTTGTATTATAGAGACTTCATAGATAGATAGAGTTGAAGAGTCTCTCAGTATTTACTTTTCCTTGAGATGTTTTGCAAACTATTATACCTATATTATTTAGTATTTTATAGACAATTTGAGTTGAGTATTTACTTTGAGTTTGAATGTTCGAAATTCTATTTCTAAGCCTATTATAGCTTGTGTAAGTCTTCCGCTAAGTAGTTAGCTATGCCAAGGGTTCGCTTGGGACCAAAAATGGTTCTCGAGTGCCGACCTCGTCCAGAGTGTAGGCTCGGGGCGTGAAAAACTTGGTATCAGAGCACATAGTTCAAAAGTCCTAGGGTGTCTATGAAGCCGTGTCTAGTAGAGTTCTTCTTATTAGTGTGAAGTGCGCCACATCTGTAATGATGAAGGTACAACATTTAGGATTTTTTCACTTTCTTCTTACTCCTGTTCGTGTGATAGAGTTCAACTCTATAAAAGTTTCTTCTAACTTCTGCTTACGCGTATCTTTTCAGATCATGTCTCCACAAAAAGCTATTTGAGGACGTCCTGCTAAGAGGAATGCTAATCGTCAAGGTCAAGAAGCTCCCAATGCACCAGAAGTGTAACCCCCTCAGGGAGATGTCACCAATGCTAAGTTTAGCAATGCTATTCAGATGTTGACTCAGGTTGTGGCAAATTCGGCTGGTCAACAAGAAGTGGGTCATCAGGATATGGCTGATACATCCATAATTCATGAGTTTTATGTGTATTTTGAATTTAATTAGGTTGTTAAACATTTTCCTACCCTTTCCATGCTCAGTTCATCCATCATTCAAGTACGAATGGTTCCAAGGGGGAGATATGGTAACACCCCAAATTTTTCTAAGCTAAGGTCTGAACCATTCTTTATTTACATGTAAGGTTGTATCGGGTGCGTCTTAAACTATTCATATGTGTAAAGGTCAATTCTTTAGTGTGAGAATGGATTTGAATATGAATTAACTACTCTGGTGTTCTGGGTCATCAACAAGTGCTTCGTTGATACCATTTGCACTCCAGCTAGTTTTGGTGAGCCTCCTTGCTTTCCGGAGGACTTCACACTATGTTCCTGTTTTGTTGAGTTGTCGAGGGTCTTGTCCCGACATCTATCTTAGTATTTAGAGGCTTCATAGATAGTTAGTGTTGATGAATCTCTCAGTATATTTCCTTTTGATAAGATGTTCTGAGACTGTTTTGCAAAGTATTTTCATTGTTGAACTTAGGTGTTTTTCAGACAGTTTGAGTTTCAGAGAATTGTCGAAGTTTAAATGTCTTAAATATTAATTCTAAGCTTGTTAATGCTTGAGTGAATCTTCCGCTAAGTAGTCAGCCAGGCCAAAGGGTTCGCTTGGGGACCAGAAATGGTTCTCGAGTGCCGACCACGTCTAGGGTGTAGGCTCGGGGCGTGACAGATGGTCTAATAGTCCATTGTTCTACATTAGCTTTGGGAGGTTTCAGGAAGGATTGGGAATGAAATATTGATTCATACAGAAGAAATAATTTTCTATGTTGCTTGAGAAACCTCACATCCTTAGTAGTATTTGCAATCCCACTCATTAGATTTATGTATCTAGCAAAATCGAGCCTGGATTTCGATATGGCAGCTTCATAGATCATCAAGTTTCTAAGTATGACTTCTGATCTAGCATTCATTGTGATCACATGAAGGTATAAAGTTGAAGAAGCTTGTTCAAATTTAATCGTACGGATACCCTCGCGGATGGGGATGCATCTGACACTAGCATAACACCATAATTGGGATGCTGAAGGGACAGTAATGATATTCTTGCTTCCTTGTTTAGATATTTTCCTTAGACGAACAAACTCCATATCCCAGCCAGCCAAAATCAACCATTCAATTAGGCTAGAAATAATGATCAACGCATCAAGTTTATGTTAGGTTTGGCAACATAAATAGTACTAGTTAATCACTACAAGCTAAGTTATTGAGATTGCTTTTTTCCTGAATTTATTACATGCTCATCTTTAAAAAAACTTCTGCATTTGTTAGAGACGTGTAGTATACCATACTAAGGGTTTTCTCAGGTCAACAATAGTTCCAAGTGTCGACCAGGTCCAGGGTATAGACTTGAGTCGTGAAAATAAAGAATGACCAAAATGTGGATAAAATGATGGCCTTAACTCCAGACCACTCAAGCCAAGAGCTTTGACGCTAAAAATGGCCAAAATGGTGGTACGAGTGTGAAGAGTGGGGAAGACATGATGCAAGAGAAGTAGTAGGTTATATCCCCTCCAAACTTTAGTAGCCCTGATATTTGTGCCTAACCATTCCATGGTAGTTCCACCACTAGCCGCAAAACATGTTATGACTCAAATGAGTGCTTCAAATAATAATATAATGAACTTGTAACTAACAAAGTTAGTAATTTGAACACTTTCCAACTCTCTTACTCATATTAGCGCTAGTAAGAAATTACAAGTGGTTGAAAGTTGTTATTTTTCTCCACATATTCTACAAGATGTGAATTCTTTGCGAGGAGGATTAATTGTTGGATAGTTGTTTTTCTAATGCCCCGCTAGGGAGGACGAATCTCTCCTAAACTACAAAGAAGTGAAAAATTCAAAAACAAATACCAAACAAATGGTAGACATCATAGTTGAGATGATAAAGTGTCATGGGGTAAAATATTCCCAATCCTGTCGTTACCTTATAAATTCTGTCCAGGTTCAATGAGTCAGTTTCAATCCAAGTTGGAGAAATGAGTAGAGTGTGGGTGAGTTATTTTTTTAATGGGTCCAATTTTTTTTTGTGGACCTCTAACAAGAGGCCATGTAGCAAAGTTGTTTTTACAAAATTATTATTAAAAAATAATGACATAAATGAACATGTTTTATAACGGCGATGGCATAAATGAGTCAAACTTTAAACGAATGACATAGATGAGACATTTCTAATAGTTCGATGGCATATTTGAAAATTTTCCCTATTGTTAATAAAAAAAACACTAAGAGTAAAAAATAATATTGTTGAATAGAATTACCAGTTTGTGTATGTGATACGCTTCAAATATAATTAATTATTAGTGTAATTTGATTTATTATAACTGGT
Organism: Solanum appendiculatum; assembly: GCA_018342035.1. NCBI lineage: Eukaryota > Viridiplantae > Streptophyta > Magnoliopsida > Solanales > Solanaceae > Solanum > Solanum appendiculatum. Next base: position 61,842 of record JAGDQO010001149.1, read on the forward strand.
TAATAATTATTTATTATGAACTTATTAAACAAAATTACTTGTAATTACATTTAAATAACTTCCTTGTGTGAAAGATTCATCAAATCAAGTTGTAGTTGGAAAGTGAAAAGGAAAAATTAAACGATGATTAATCAAGTAAATATCTTAAAAGGTCACTTAAGTATGTGAAATTATTTGAAAAACTCACTCAACTTAATTTTATATCAATAAAGTCACTCAACTTATGAATTTTTTTATAAAGTCACTCAAGTTAAACAATTTTTCAAGAAAATCATTATAACCAAAAAATAAAAGAGATAATTGCACAAACCACCCTTCAAGTTTAGTTTTGTAATAATTACTTCCATTGTAGTTTATAATACTATACTTACCTCTCTTGTAATTACAATTAAATAACTTGCTTGTGCGCAAGATTCATCAAACCAAGTTGTAGAAGGAAAGTGATGAGAACAAATTTAAAATATGATTAATAATAGTAATCTGATCTTCATTAATTATATGAAACCCGGCTTTATTAGAAAAATAATTATATTGTCATATACCTTCCAAATTTAATACCAAAACATCCCGATAAATTCCTTCCTCTTTTTTTTCTCTCAACATTGTAGAAATTCATCAAACTCGTTTCTCTATAATTACTATTATGGAGACAACCACCCACGCTGCCCCTGTCGTGGACCTTCAAAGCCCCCAGACGATTAAGAAGACTATCTCCCATTTTGAGCAATTCACCAAAATTTTAGTGCTACCATTTGCAATTGCTTTTGCACATGTTTTTCCACATTGGATGGAGGAAATGTTCGAACTTGTAATGAAAGGGGATGGGAACATGCAATGTGTTCAATTATGGGATGTTACTGAAGAGAACAACAAAAAAAAAATGATGGAAGCGCTTATGTTGTGAAGATGACACCATGTAAGGACTATGCACTTGTTTGTGTGAATTTGTTCGAAAATCGTGGACTGAGCTGTGGTGATGAGATAGAACTCTACTGGGATACTAATTAACACAATTTTAAATTCAAGTTAGTTAAAAGAGGTTTTGTTTTGTGAAATGTTGTGATGATTTTTGTGTGGAGATTGAATGATCGTTATGATTATATCTGAAAGAAATCAATAATATTTAAATTTTATTGTTTTCTTTTTCCTATTTCTTAGAATATTATATTACTCTGTTGTTTTATTTTATGTGTTTTAATTTAACAGGACATGAATTTTAAAAAAGTAATGAAATCTTTTGAATAGTGTGGTAAGATGCATATAATATATCCAAATATCGTTGATTTTTATTGTTTTAAACATACCATATAAGTTATTATAGTTAAAAAGTTATGTAGAAAGTGATATAGACCCTCATATGTGATAATTTTCAATGGTTCTACCCAAACTAAACCTTCAATAAATAATCAATAGGTATACATTATTCTTCAACAATAAATTTTTTTAGGATCAACAAAATCTTTTGCCCAACTGTCCCTTTTATGCCCTCTTTTATAAATGCAATTAAGTAGTACTAAAATCATTTCTTCAATATGAATCAATATTTTATTCCAAATCCTTCCTGATACCTCTCAAAGCTAGTGTAGAACAATGGACTGCTACACCATCAACATCAAAAGAGGAGCAATGTTAGGATATTTTAGTACTACTTAATTGCATTTATAAAAGAGGGCATAAAAGGAACAGTTGGGCAAAAGATTTTGTTGATCTTTAAAAAAATTATTGTTCAAGAATAATGTATACTTATTGATTATTTATTGAACGTTTAGTCTGGATAGAACCATTGAAAATTATCACATATTAGGGTCAATATCACTTTCTGCATAACTTTTTAACTCGAATAACTTATATGGTATGTTTAAAACCATAAAAATCAATGATATTTGGATATAATATATGCATCTTACCACACTATTCAAAAGTTTTCATTACTTTTTTAAAATTCATGTCTCGTTAAATTGAAACACATAAAATAAAACAACAGAGTAACATAATATTCTAAGAAATAGAAAAAAGAAAACAATAAAATTTAAATATTATTAATTTATTTCAAATATAATCATAACGATCATTCAATCTCCTCACAAAAATCATCACAACATTTCACAAAACAAGACCTCTTTTAACTAACTTGAATTTAAAATTGTGTTAATTAGTATCCCAGTAGAGTTCTATCTCATCACCACAGCTCAATCCACGATTTTCGAACAAATTCACACAAACAAGTGCATAGTCCTTACATGGTGTCATCTTCACAACATAAGCGCTTTCATCATTTTTTTTTTATGTTCTCTTAAGTAATATCCCATAATTGAACACATTGCATGTTCCCATCCCCTTTCATTACAAGTTCGACCATTTCCTCCATCCAATGTGGAAAAACATGTGCAAAAGCAATTGCAAATGGTAGCACTAAAATTTTGGTGAATTGCTCAAAATGGGAGATAGTCTTCTTAATCGTCCGAGGGCCTTGAAGGTCCACGACAAGGGCAGAATGGGTGGTTGTCTCCATAATAGTAATTATAGAGAAATGAGTTTGATGAATTTTTACAATGTTGAGAGAAAAAAAAAAGTAGGAATTTATAGGGATGTTTTGGTATTAAATTTGGAAAGTATATGACAATATAATTATTTTTCTAATAAAGCTGGGTTTCATATAATTAATTAAGATTAGATTACTATGATTAATCATATTTTAAATTTTTTCTCGCCACTTTCCTTCTACAACTTGGTTTGATGAATCTTGCACACAAGCAAGTTACAAAATCAATTAAATTAAATAATATATGATAAAAGGCAATTTAATTAAATCATAAATTTTTATGTTAATAATAATTAGGTTAAGAAAATAATTATTAAAAAATAAAATAAGAGAGCTAAGCATAATATTAAACTATAATGGAAGTAAGTATCATAAAACTAGACTTGAAGGGTGGTTTGTGCAATTATCTCTTTTATCTTTTGGTTATAATGATTTTCTAGAAAATAGTTTAACTTGAGTGACTTTATAAAAGAAAATTCATAAGTTGAGCGACTTTATTGATATAAAACTAAGTTGAATGACTTTTTTCAAATAATTTCACATACTTGAGTGACCTTTTGAGAAATTTACTCGATAAAAATTTAGTTATGCACAACTTTTATCACGATTGTGCGTGCATATATGTTATACTAGTTTTGAAATAGAGACATGAACTTAATCATTTTGAAACATTTCAGCACTAAGGAATAACTAAAAAGACAAATAAGGGAGGAAACTTATCTTAAACACAAATTAGCACACCATAAGGACAATCATAAGTTAAATCAAAATCTAAACAACAAGCAATAACTACTCAAGAAAACATTCATTTGAGTTTTGTAAAGAAGATCATAACAATGGAATGAAAGGACTAATGATAAGTGTGTTAATAAACACTCATTCTCTTGGACTAAAATTCAATTATGAGTTACTACTCATAAGTCACGTAATTAAACAGACCATTCTTGGAGAAGAGAAACAAATAAAAGGAAGTAAAAAACATGAAGTAAATGTTGAAAGGAAATCAAACCTTAACTAACTAAAACAAAAAAAATGAAGTATATGTTGAGAATATAATAAATAAATAAATAAAATAAAGGGGTGGGGGGTGGAGGGGAAGTGTTTGAAAGATAAAGGAATGGAAAAAAGGTTAAACTAATGACTTGAAATAAAATTACTTACTATTAAAGCACAAAATCTGGAAATCATTCTACTTACACCTAGTACTTAAGTGAAATGACTTATCCCGTTGTTATATCAGTTATCAGGACTGAAGTACCTGGATCGAGTTTAGGGATCGTCTGAGATCCATGATGTATTGTTTGATGATTTTGAGCTTAAATTATGTTAGTTGAGAGGATTAGTGATCCATATATAGTAACTTTCGGAATGAGAATCGGAATAGTAGAACTCCGGTTATAACAATTTTCTCGTTTCGTTGTCCAAAAATCTTGAGTGTGTTGTGAAACGGGGGAACTTGAGAAGTCCCCCTGATCGAGTTACTGTAAGTCCTCATTATAGCGGGACCACTATAACGACCGGGTGTCCGCAGTAGCGGCCTCAACCAATCCGAGGATAGCTATAGCAGCTCGTTGCCCACCATAGCGGCATTATCCAGCTGAGGGGCCGCCATAGATGATTTGTTGTAGCGGGCTTGGGTCCGTCGTAGCATCCTCCCTCATTCAATTAATGCTCAGACCACGTTTTTTGACGTTATTTTCTCCCTAACATTTAAATATTCATCCCTAAGCTTGATCGAGATGATTTTCCACCTTTTGGGCCTTTTTCTATTATATATGGAGGTAAGTTTATTACTCCTTTCTAACGCTAGTTAATTCCTTGACTTCATGTAAGCTTTAGATTGGGAAATCATAGGGTAGACTCTAAGTTCATGAACGATGAAATTTTTTATGGATAGTCTAAATGGGTGTAATGATGATTCTATGTTGTTAGATATTATACTTCCTAGAGTAATATTTCTTCCCTTTAACATTGATTATAGGGAATTGGGGACATTAACGGGGTGAGAAAACCCTCATTGAGAATTTATGTAACACCTCGGACTTTGAAAGAGCTATATAAAGGTTCGTACAAGTCACCCATCAGTTTTTAGTTTTGGGTCAACTTCAAATGACCATATCTTTTAGCACATAAAGAATTAGATGGTCCATAAACTATTAAATCGAAGGTCTTTGAGTCCTCTTTCAAACGCCACCAAGTTTACTAAATTTTGAGCTTGGAGTAAAAAGTTATGCCCGTTTGAGTGAAGCCTCTCTATTTAAGGCATCTCATTCGTTTTAGAAAAGGGTAATTTGATCTTTTCCTTTTCCCACTAGTCTTAGCACGTTTTTCCTCACCCAATTAAGGGTCTAATCAGATGCTAAACCACTCTTTGTCGTTCCTAAGTACTTAGAAAATAAGAGAAGAGTTCAAGAGGAGAAAGAGCTAGGTTTTGAGTGTTCGTTAAGATACCGTCGATTCTCGCCAAGAACATTGTTCTTTCTAGGTATGTAAGACTTCTCATAGTGATGGACTTGTTCGTCCTCACGCCATACATCTAATTTATCCACAAAACCGTTGTATTCAAAGAGTTCTTGAGTAGTTCTTTATTTTTGTTCAATTCTTGAACAATGGAGGTTGTGAATTCTTTTGTGTTGTGGATCTTTGGTAATAGTTGTATTTCAAGAGAGTTCGTATGAAAGTTTCTATGAATTCGTGTTGTGTTTGAGAATCAAGAGGAGTTTAGGAAGAATTACTCAATTCTAAACGAGTTAGGATCCTAAATTGAGCATAAAAATTCGTCGAAATTCTGGGCAGGGGTGTGGGGCGGCACGCCACGAAGGCTCCAGAGCTGGCCTTTAGTAGTTTGGGGACTGACACCCCATGCCAGCAGTGCGTCCCAAACTTTCCTCTGAAGTTTGGGGGTGCCAGCAGTGCGCCAGGGGTTGCCAGGGTCAATTTCTTCTCTGTTCATCTGGGCGTGTTCCTTTAAGTTGTGGTTATGCTTTCCCTCTCTATATTAGCTCCTATAGGCTCCATTTATCTTTGAAAATTCATGCAATATCCTACTCATATGTCTTAATGCATTTTCAAAACTAAGGTGAGTTTAAGAGAAGAGTCAAGAGCTATTATTGAGAAAGTAAAGAGGAGTTTAAGAATCTTTTTAGAACAAAAGCTTTGTCTTTAAAATTTATTCTGAGAAAGAGTAAAAGATGAGTTTTGAGAAAAGTATAGGGAACTAAGTAACTCCCAAAGATAACCGTTTTAGATTGAGAAAAGAAAAAGTTGCTTTCTATATGAGTTTATGAGTACAAAGATACTTCAGAGCAGTTACTTCTTTTAAGAGGATTTTTTGAGTAATTACCTCAAACTGAGAAAAGAGAATGTTTTTAAACATTGAGCATGAGTATATATATTTATTGGGAGTAGTATTGAACACCGATATGGGGATGAGTTCAGACGACTCACATTCCTCATAAACCATGTAGCCAACATGGGTAAAGGATCATACATTTTAGATAAATCCTTAGTGCCTTCAGGCAGAGCTTAGTGGATCCACTTAGTTGAGGTGTTCTATATCCCGGCCCGATATTGGACAATTTTGGCAGTGTGGACAAGATGTTGTATCATCACTTAGCTCACTGTGATGGTTGTCGGTCAGAGAATCTCCTAATAAAGTTAAAGTGTATTTTTCATATAACACTTCTTATGTTGAGTTCAGAGATGAGTAAGTATTTTTGTAAAGTTAAATAATTTCATTCCTTTAATCCTTTACATTCAGTTGAGTTCATGTTATATCTATTGTATCCATTCATTTAAGTTATTTATTTCACTTCAGCCATATTATATACTCGTACATTCCATGTACTGATGTCATTCGACCTGTATCTTTTTATGATGTAGATACATGCAGGATCATCAACAGGCATTTCATTGAGATCACTTTGCGCTTCAGATAGCTTTGGTGAGCCTCCTTGCTTTCCGAAAGATTTCACATCTATTTTTCATATTCAGTTTTAGTAGCATTTGAGGTGTCGTGGGTCTTGTCCCGACATCTATCTTAAGCAGTTAGAGGCTTCATAGATAGACAGAGTTAGATGTTATCCATTGTTTTCTCAGGATGTTTATTTAACTTATGAATTATGTTAGGTATTTCAAGACAATGTCTTAACTCTTTTCTTTAAAGGTTTAATTGTTCATCTATTTAAGCTTCCTCGTACCTTATTGAGTCATGTGAGTCATAGTTAGCCAAGCCAAGGGTTCGCTTGGGGATCAGAAATGGTTCTCGAGTGCGGGCCACGTCTAGAGTGTAGGCTCGGGGCATAACAATTTAGGCTACGAACAAGGTAAAATTAGTGGAGTTTTGTCCCTAAGGCCTACAATTGTGGAATAAATGATTGAATATGTTATTTTTGTATTAGATTGTTAACGAACAAAAGCTTCAAGAAAAGGAAAAGCTCTTGCATAATAGCTTGTGTTCGCCGTTCAAGCTCTTGATTGAGGTAGGTTATGATTAATTGGAGTTATATTTGACTTAGATTCACATATACTCTTATGTTGAATGCTTCTTGATTGATCTTCCCACACAAGTGAACTTGATGATATATATGAATTTGGATGCTTGAGATTGCATAGGTTTATCATTTGATGAAATTATTAAATTTCTTATGATGCTAGAATACTAATGATTATTGCATTATGAGTCATTGTGTGATGAGTGGATCATGTACCACATCAAAATATATATATATATATATAACATTTGTAATATCAACCCAATTAACTTAAAAAGCAATAAAATATACATGTCATCATATCATACAAAATGAAAATGTTAAACAAATCATTATATAAATCAGAATAAGAAAGACTAACCGCTAATAAAATATTACATAAGAATTATAAGATGATGAAATACACAAATATAGTGGACTAACATTTTAGGTCCAATTTATAAAGGAAGAAACTGTGTCCAACAAAAATTGTGAATGAATGCGAAAGTAATAGAGGAAAAAGATAAATTTACATGATTTTGTAGATGGATATGGTTGTGGAAGAAATGGAACCAAAAAATTGTTAATATATTTATCTCCCATTTTTTTGTTGCTAATAGATGAAGAATGAAGAATGAAAAATGAAGAACATAAGGAGTTATTATAGAAATATATTGGAAAACTAAAAACAAAACATTTATTTCATATGATTGCAGGAAGAAATTGATTGCATTTTCATCTGCTGTGGCTATACGACTCCCATTGTATTAACATTTATTTATCATGTTTATATGATGTATATTTATATTTTTACACTTGAATGTTCTTGATATAATATTTGCTTGAAAGACAAAAGAATTATTCAATATTTCATGAGTTTTAAAGCTAAAAGGTCTGTCAATTAAACCTTATTAAAAAGTGAAAAATGATAAGTTGTAACATCTAATCAAGTATTTGGTCTAGTTTAATTGTCATTATTTATTTAATTTTAAAAGTTAGTAAGGTCTTCTTTTAATTAAAAAATTAGTGAAGGGCATTTTCGTAATCCAACTTTGAACTTTAAAATATATATATATATATATATAAATTCCCAAATACACGTTGGCACATATATTTTATATTCTATCATTGTAAAGTGGGTACCACGCCGGTACATATATTATATAGATATATTATGACTGAGGAGCAGGTACCATGCTAGTACGGTACATGAAAGAAGTTGATTTCCTGCAGGTCATTGCTATTGAAATAAATAAAATCCTTAGCATGTGTGTACACTTTATTTACTGTTGTGTGAGTTCATGATGCATTTGAGTGATGGATGATTGTCTATCTTGGTATTCAATGGTTTACCTTCTGGTTTATACTTGTTGAATGTGAGTTGTTCTATATGTTGAAGTCTAGTCTATTATTGGTTTATATGTTGGTTGTTTTTAATTTGAGTGGCGTATGATGACTACTAGTACATAGTTCCTTGTACTGATACTATCACAGACTTCCCGCAATAGTTAACAATATCACATAAGCCTCCGCACAGGCTAAACATCACAATAAGGCATCAAACAAATTAAAACAGGGATATCAATACTTCTCAACTTCTAAGGCACATACTACTCATTTCATAGTTAACTTCCTAAACACATGTTAATTATTCATCTCAGTCTAAAAGAGGGATAGCCAAACCTACCTCAAGGCCGAAACTTAACCCGAACAACTCTACCGGGGCAAATCCTCAACCACACGCTAATCGGAATGATCCTCAACTATCAAGAATGGAAAGAGTTCATCAAAAAGAGTCCAATGATACCCATATTGATAGGACTTGAAATCGAGAGTAAAATAGTCTAAAAATCACTTTGAAAATTCAAAGGGCGAAATCAGATTTTTAGTTGAAATACACATTCCACAAGCCAAGAGGAAACTGTGGATGAAAACCCATTGAAATCGAGTAAGAAGCGAGATTTAAAACAAGAAATCACCATTTTTCTCATTTTTGGAAAAAACTCTAAAATTCCCAATTAAAACCTTGATTTAAAGATGTTTTTGGGAGATGGAATTAATAGGAATCGATAAAGATTAGGTAAAAAAGCTTACCAAATCTAGAAATCACCAAGAATCACTCAAAAATCGCCTCCCAAAGCTCCAAGGGTTTGAAAATGGTGGAAATGGAAATTTTGGGAGAAATCCCAAATTTGGGTTCTGTTCAGGTCAAAAATGGCCATCGCGATCGCGAGCCATAAACTTTCGCGGTCGCAACACACAGAGACTGCTCATCGAGATCGCGAAACCACATGCCGCGATTGCGAAGGCAAGGAAGGGTGGCTCATTGTGAACGCAAACCAAATCCTCACGGCCGGGATGGTCTAAGTCACCTCACCAGAGACCAGAAAACCAGCAGTTCAAACACAATAAAAAACTTTCGAATGGATCCGCGGAAATCGTTCGGGGTCTGATAAAAATAAACTGGATATGCAACCCCACTAAATTTGACATTCCAGATTCAATAGAATCATCAGATTTCCAAGAAAAGGTCAAATGACAAAAATACCCTCCTGGACCACTCTAAAGACTTAAAACTTAACTTTTAGCCTTAATACTCAATTATCAATTCAAGGCCTTGGGGTTCTAACTCACCACTCAACTAGGCCAAACTCAATATTTCAGACGTGATGGAACTGACGGAATTCTTATCCGACGTTTGAAACTCAAAGTGTTGAGCGAAGTCAACTCTATCAAGAATTCTCAACTCAAAAGGGGTCAAATCACCAAAAACACACCTGATCGTATCAGGGACCACACCAACCAATCCGAAACACAAACTAAGCATGAAAACGTTAAGGGAAAGGGTAAAATGATCATTTCACAATTAAAAGTAAATTCACAAGAAAAGGGACATTACACCGGCTACACTGGATCATCATAGCATCCCTTGTCCATTCTTTCGTACATTGAGATATCCTATCTTAGTTAGATATTGGACATTTCTATTAGACTTGTTTTAATTAAAAGTTCTTGTACAATGACATTTACTTCTTGAGGGAGCTATTTAGATATTGATTTAATTATGCTTTAGACTTTGACATTTTTTTAATTTAAGTATTAATTTATTTCTAATTGGTCTTAAGTTGTTTAAGTCTTTATTTCGATGGTTCTCCCATCGGAGGGTTAGTGTGAATGTCACTTACAGTTATTTGAATCGCGACATAAAGAAAACTAATTGTCAAACTTATACCAAATCTTAACCAAATGAAAATGGAAAAGTAGCAAAATATTATAGAAAATCACCTTTTTGCAAAGTAACAAACTAGAGCATTGGATTGAGGTTTCTTTTCACAGCGCCTAGTTATTTTCAAACTCGAAAGCTGAGATATGAGAAAATCATTACAAGAAGCTAGGTTTAAGAAATTAAACTCAAACGAACTCAAGGTTTAAAGTTTCCCTTTTTCAAGTACATCTAATTAGAGAGCACTATTTTTTCGTATTCAACTATTTCATGCACATATGAAAATAGGGTTCTATAATAAAATAGTGTTTTGATTGAAAATTTTCGGGAGTTCGAATTTGAAATTAAAATTCATTTCTCTGAATAAAATTCAAATTTCCGATTGTTGAACATCAATATTAATGATATTGTACCCGAAAAGTGAAAAGAAAAAAAAAAGTTATCGTTCAATTGATGAAGACGACAAATGCCTTAAAGATATTGTACGAAATGGGAAAATCATGACTGTAGATGATGAAAATCTTCAAGATTATTTAAATAAAAGTGATCAAATAGTGCTAGGCTTTTGAGAAAAAAGGGGGTGCGGCGTGGAGGAAGAAGTTTATAGGGTTTGGAAAGAGGAGAAATGAGGAGGAAAACTCTTCTAGAATTGAATATAACTAATAGCCTTTTCATTTTAATTGTAATAGAATTTTAGACAAACTACCCAAATTGAATCTAAATTGAGGTATGATTGAGATGAATTAAACATTCAATTAACGAGTTAAATTTTTGACTCAACAAGGGTAAATAATTATTTGCAATGATGGACTAATCAGTAATTAAGTAGTGAATGACATTTATTTGACAAGAAGAAACACTTGTTTTGAACATAAATTGATTTTCAAATTAGTAAGATAGACATAATTAATACTTACTATTATATGTTAAGTATATGAGAGACTTACATAAATTTCATTAGTTTAGGAGCTAATTACTTATATGCACACTAGTTTGCAATATTACGTATCTTGTAAGATTTTGGTGCGTCCAGATACGTTTTGATATGTCCAGATACGTTCAGATACGTCCAGATACATGTATCTCAAGATATATTGGGTCAAATTTGTTCTAGATACATTCTATCCAAGTGGATTCACGTGTATGTGGGATACATAACAAATCTCGCTCGCCTCTCTCACTTCTCTCCTATCTCCCTTGCCATTCTTTTATGTATATGGTATCCCAAATTCATGTGAATCACATAAGATACCTATAAATACATGTATATAGTGTGTATCTAGTGTGATTCACATGTATCTAGGATACATAACAAAATCTCGCTCGACTCCCTCTCTATCTCACTCGCTTCTCTCCCTATTTTAGTATATCTTTCTCAATATATGATAGGAATCTCTAAATTAGTCGTAAGAACGTAATATTTTAAAAGTATAGGTAGTAGTAATAATATATATGGTAGTAAATTATGTCTAATTATGTAGTTCCTCCTAAATATATCTAATATATATTGGGATATTATGCTGTAAAAATGACTAAATAAAGTCAAAATGATTTTAAAATATATTTTTGACTTTTATAAATACTTATTTTACTATATTTTGAATTCAAGAGGTTTGACCAATTAATTAAAAATGTGATAATCCAAAATTGAGTGTCAAATAACTTATACAAAGGATCTAAACTTGGAATGTAATAATTTACTATACATAAATTTAGGCTATAATTCTTAAATTTCAGAATTGAAAATAAGAAGTAATCCAAGATATTCTACTACCGCTTATGGCAACATAATTATTGTAGATGAGTTCATTTTTACCAAACAATGTGATGATTTTTTGCTATAAATACACTCGTGGATTGATATTCTACATCACATTTTCTTTCTTCCTCAAAGTAGAGGTTTTACCACGGAAGGAAAGACGGAGTTTAGCAGTATTGAAAGGATGCTAAAAGCCCCCATTGAAGAACTGGGGATGCTTGAACTTCAACAACTGAGCAAGATCCTACAAGAAAAATTTGAGGAGGTTGAACTTGTAGCGATGCAGCTAGAGGAGTGTAAAATTGTGTTCCCATATCAAATCCTTGGAAGTGCATTGGCTCCTTCGGGGGATGAGTAAAATTCTTCGTCAAGTTTCAACTTTGGACCAACTGGGTCTTGCTGAATTTATCATATCTATGATTTTAATGTTATATTTCAATATGCTTATAATACGATGAAATGAAATAAAACTTATGCCTTTTATTTAGTATGAGGTAATTCTTTATTCATTGATATGTGTTGAATTTACTAGTAATAAAAGATAAAATTTAAATAAAACAAAATTTAAAATCATGTTATTTAGCTTGAAGTAAAACTGAACTAATTTAAAAGAAAAAAACTAAGAAAGATTCATGGTTGGACACTAAATAATTTTTTTATTAAAATAGATGATTTTGATATTTTAGTTTTTACAAGATTAAAAGAGAGTAGTAAAACATGCTTTAGCATAACAATATTTGATTTTTATGAGGTATATGAATGATGACAGAATTTTTTGTCAAAGATTCCATGAGGAGGTTCATTGATATGCTAAAAGAATACAAGGATACAAAGTTGACTTTTCATTTAAGGCAGGTTAGTCCTAAATAAATAAATTCATAATTGGTTGGATTATATTAATTACCTCATTCTTTTCAGACTTTACTTGTGAAAATATACCGTGTATATTATTATTGCACAAAAATGGCTATTTCTTAAAGGTAGAACCAAAAGAAAATCACTGGGTGCTAATTGTACAATTATGGGAAAAGGGTCAAAAATATCCCTCAACTTTTATTTATTGGTTGACTTTACACTTACCGTTAAAATCAAGTTATTTATACCTTGCCGTCTACAAACTTGTCACGACCCAAAACCGGGTGTGATGGCACTTATCCTATCCCACCAGGACAAGTCAGCCTAAAACCCAACAAGCGGAATAAATAACATAACATAACGAAGAAATAACTAAAGCGGAAGACTTCAACTTAAAAACCAACCCAAGACTGGTTGTCACATGTACAAGCCTCTATTACAGAATTCAAAAGAAATACAGGTCTCAAGTTTTGTATCTCAAAACAGAAACAAAACAAAAGGGAAAAAGGCCGAGAGAGATCGCCGGCACCAAACAGCTACCTCTCAAGTGTCCTCAACGAGCCTCGGAGAAAGAGAAGATAGAACTAGATCACGGTCCTGGCTCGGAACCTATACAAGTGTAGAAGGAAGTGTGAGTACCAAACAACACGGTACCCGTCAAATCAACTAATAAAACGAAGCAAATCTAAATGAATCACGAAATCCTTACTTCTAACCGAACCTCCGATAACTACTACCTGCACAGAAACTCAGCCCAACCTAACAGAAATCCAAACCACAGTTCAAATGATACAAGACAACAACAGTTCAACAACATCAACACAGGAACTCATTGCAATTATCAACAGGTAAATCTCAGAGTCTTAAGGCATAAATATAGGACCACAATAACAAGGATCAGACAATACATAATATCCGTCGCGGCGCTCGACACGTCCCTCGAAATGGTACATCCTCTTTAGTTTCTTATTCTTCCTCAATTCACATAACACTTGTCACAACCATGTCTCAGAACCAATGTAAATAACATGTTCACACAAATAATGAGGAGATGACCATTTTAATAACACTGCACACTGCACAACAACACAATCGTGATACAACATCAACAATGAATCAATAAGCCTTTCAAACCATTCTCAACACATCACACACCAATAATTAATCACATTGCCTTTTATTACCCTTTTTTCATCATTAAAATTATTCAATATGGACAAGTCAACCCATCACCAAGTCCCATTACTCCCCAACACATACCACAAGGAAATACACGAATTCTATACACTTAACAAGGGTTGAGAAATCCACTTGCCTCAAATAATCGAACAATCACTCTGGGACTTGAATCTTCCCCTTTCATTGGCTTCCAAATCAAAGTAATCTATTCAATAAATAATCACAATAAGATTTTGAAACTAATAACACCCATATTATTATATGTCTAGCCTAGACCCAAAAACTTACTCAAATCTATAATCAAGTTCCTAATTTTGATGTCAATTAACATATCAATTCTCATATTTTTTTCCAAATTTCAAGCCTAGGGTTGCGTTCCATTTTCTCCAATATCATAAATCCAATAATATTCATAAAATACAATACACCTAATATTTAATTAACTATCTTAATATATCAAAATTGATGTTGCATGATTGGTAATAAGAGATGCTCTCAATTTTGAAGATTAGATACAATTCAGAAACTCCGCAATTCAACAAATACTTAATTCATTCTAACATTTATATGTATTTCTATGTTCCATACTGTGATTGGTTCATCAATATACATTGCCTAATTCTTAATCATTGTGCCCTCCACTATGCCACAATTTTCCACCAAAAATTGCCCCCAACTCTTAATGAATTATATTCTTAACCAAAGAAAAACACCTTATACCCTAGTACTTATTCATCCGCCAACCATGACATCATAACCAATACCCTCTAGCCTATATATAAGTATGTATATATCTGTACAAGAATGGAAAAAAAATTAGCTTGATATATTTTATTTTTACCTAAATACTCCTTGTTTCCAAGCCGCACAAGTTCTCCACGAACTCCTCTTTCGCTTTCGCCCGCACAGGTGAGTTATGCCCTCTCTTTTTCTAAATTAATTGTTTATTAAAAGTGAAAAACTCACTAATTTATTTTAATACATCCAAGTGAAATAGGGTATTAAATAAATTATGAACTTGGCCCATTAACTACCAACTAAAATAAATATTTATTTAATAAATACCCGTCAATTAAGTAACCGTAGTTATCGAATAGATCAAAATTCTCAAATTAACTTTACCGACTAATTATAAATTACTCAGGGCAACTATCAGGAGGGGTAAAATGGTAATTTTATAAAATTTTCAAAAATTGACCTTTTGGGTCTTTACAACCAATAAGTCTGTCTCCATCCGTCCCCTTGCGTCTACTGCCATGGGTCATCATAAGTTTACAAAATCGAATTGAAGATGGTTTTTAAAATTGTCTGGAATATATATATACTTCAAAGTATTAGATATTATTATTAATACTATAATTTTAAAAAATAATGGAAAAAATGAAATTTTGTCAAAAAAAATTGTGATGATGTATTTTGATATGATGTTTATGGTAAAAAAAATTTCGTTGACTTCTTATGTTATTTTTAATTATAAAATTGTATCCCTATTATAATCTTGTTTAATGATTTAGCTAAAAACTAAATATTGCGTAGGTGGAATTAATTTTTTTGTGAACTCATTTATTAATTCTTTTTATTGACTAAAATTTGGACACCCT
Source organism: Solanum appendiculatum (assembly GCA_018342035.1). Classification (NCBI taxonomy): domain Eukaryota; kingdom Viridiplantae; phylum Streptophyta; class Magnoliopsida; order Solanales; family Solanaceae; genus Solanum; species Solanum appendiculatum. The sequence continues at coordinate 77,473 of JAGDQO010001149.1, forward strand.
CGATAAAATTCTTGGCTACGCCACTGTCATAAATGGTACCCTATAATGTGATCGTGGTAATGACAATAGGGTATATGATCAAATTGGGTTGTACAGGACATATTGCGGAATTCTTAGAGTTAGCGTAGGTGACAATCTTGATTGCAGTGACCAAAGACATTTTGGCAGTTGACTCTTAGGCGTAATTTTTTTAGTTCACTCGTAATAACGAGACGGAACATGAAGATCACCAACAAGAAGACGAACTTTAAAGCTCCTTAATATTTGCACCTTCACTTTCCATTTTTCTTCGGGATTGGCCTTTTCCGAGAATTGTTGCCTATGAACTAGCTTAAGTTGGATTGCACGTAAACAACAAGTGCCACGGACACCATTTGGGCAAATGCTAAGGTGAAATAGTCCGAGTTGAAAAAACTATAGATTTTACCAAACTATGTTTTGGAATTGAATTGGTCAACCCTAAAGGTTAGAAAACTTTTATCATGTGAGAGGCACATATATTACATGGCAGACAATACTTGTGTGAGAGACTCTCATACTTTGTCGAGTAAATTTGGGTTCCACTACAAAAAATAAAGGCTAAAAGGCTCCATTTCTTTATTCTCTTTCTCCTATTCCATATCTTCTTCTTTTTTCCGTTCCTTCTTAAAATTTTATTATTTTTCTTATTAATTATATTTGTTCATCAAAAGTCGAAACTCAATATTTTTAGTAGGATTAGCCGTGATTTAGTTTGGATCATTTTTTATTAAATTAATTAATTTGATTCTTTCAAATGTTGAAATCAAGTCAAATTAATTAAGTCGATTTTTAATAAAAATTGCTATTTAGTTTTTGTCGACTTTTAAAAATTGATCAAGTTATATATAGGATACTTCAATAATATGTATGCATTATCTAAGAATTTAATCATTTTTTAGAAATATGATAAATTCTTTCCAACGATTTTTTTGGCAAAAAATTAAAGATTTAGTTGCGATATACTATGTCTTGATGATGTTTGATTTAAATAAAAATAATCAATTAAAAACCATGAGTTATTCTGAACATGAAAATGCACTCTTGACATTATCAAAATAAATATATAATTTGAACCACTAAGTAAATGCAAACAATTTGATTATTATAAAGAGAAACACATGAATAGAACAAAGAGATATTTTTAAAAATATTTATAACATAAAAGAAAATCATAACTATTACAACCCATTAATTAGTAAGACAATATGATGAAAAAATTTACATTAAAAATCAATCTATAATCTTTTATAAATGAACACAAAAACGAATAACTCAACAAAATACCTAAATTCTCATATTCATTATATATCATTCTATAAGATACTTATAGAAAAATAAAAGGTTCAATTTTATGAAATTAAGACGCAAAATTTTATGATTTTTTAATTTATAATTTCACTACCTTCAATTTCATTCAAAAATTAAATTGAAATTTTCTGGTTACGTGCACTTTAATTTTCCCTCAAATAAATGATATATAAAAATAAAATACACATATTAGACATTTTGCGCAAGTCTAAAAAATCCTTCATAATTTCAATAAATGAAGTAACGTATAGAGGAGGAAAAAACAAAGTAGAAGGAAAAGTTTAAAACAAATGAGAAAAGTAAAAAGATGAATGAAAATGAAATAGGTAAGTTATGGGTCCCATTCGTACATTTGGCAGCCAAAGAAACCCTCACACAACTGACAATAGGTATGCCTCACACAGAATAAATTTTTTCCTAAAGGTTAAGTTACATGACCTAATCCCACCTGCTCTTATGATCACTAGCCCAAATTCACTGATCAAGAATGTCATTTGCCACCTTGTTGATCCTATGCAAATGTTGACATCTTTGGATTCGTAGTAAAGAGAATGTAACTTCTTGAATTCTGATGTTAATGTTATCACCAACAACTCCTTCAAAAAACAACTAAATTAGTATTTCATTTCAACATCAATTTTTTCCTTTGAAATTTCAACAAATGATATGTATAATCATTACCATAAATGAAGCAATGGATGAAAATCTCAATGTCTTGTAATGACCAAAGTAGCAAAGTTGGTCGTTCCGTGGAAGACATTGGTCAGTTTAGCAGCTGAGATGTGCTTCATGTTAAAAACAATTGTGAGATAGATCAACAGGTTGAAATTTAAACTGATAGCTCCAAGTTTTTCAACCGTTTCATTTCCTGAAAACATCATAGGAAACAATTTGGTCATGTCGTAGCTAATTAAACAAGTATATTAGAAAAACAAAAGTAAACTTTTTACCCATGATAAATAACATGGCTTTTCGTCCTATGTTGTTTTGTCACGACCCGAGCCTACACCTTGGACGTGGCCAGTACTCGAGAACCATTTATGGTCCCCAAGCGAACCCTTATCCTGGCGGACTACAAGCGGAAGACTAACTCAAGCATACACAAGCATCAAACTGAAAGAAATGCTAAATCAATTGTTTATTTAAATCTCAAAACTCTCAAAATATACTAAGTATGAACATATGTTTTAAATAAAACATCTGAAACTGAAAGACTCTCCAAAACTGTCTATCTATGAAGCCTCTACTATATATAGACGAGTGTCGGGACAAGACCCACGACTACTAAAAATGCTACTAATACCAACAACTCAAAAAACTAGAGTCCTCCGGAAGCAAGGAGACCTCACTCAAAAGCTGACGAGCGGATAATGTGATCTCAACGGACTCTTGTTGAGGATCCTAAGTACCTGTATCTGAATCATTAAAAGATGCAGGTCGAATGACATCAGTACATTGAATATACGAGTATGTAATACAGCTAAATGAAAAATAACTAAATTGAAACTCAGTCAGAAACTCAACTAAAATATAATAGAACTCATGATGGAAATATCATTTAAACTCTTACCGAAAGAATACAATAATAGCATATACTGAACTGACCAGGCTGAAAGAAATACTCAACTCAACTCAACTCAATGTAAAGCATAAATAGAGATAATATCATTTAAAGATTCACAAAGTATAATATAATAACTCAAAGAAAATTATATCTGAAAATACAATGAAAGTACTCTTCACTCTATTTGGGAATTTCTCTAGCCGACAACCATCACTATGACTTACGTGATGATACAGCGTCTCGCCCAAGCTGCCAGAACTGTCATATACCTTACCGGGGTGTAGAACACCTCAACTAAGTGGATCCACTAAGCTCTACCCGAAGGTATAAGGAAATCATCTAAAAAGTATGAATCATTTACCGATGTTGGCATACATGGTTTATGAGGAATTTGAATTGTCTGAACTCATCCCCATATCGGTGCTCAATACTACTCCCAATAATATATACTCATGGTGAATGTTTAAAAACATTCTCTTCCTCAATTTGAGGTAATTACTCAAAAGATCATCTTAAAAGAGGTAACTGCTCTAAAGTATCTCTGTACTCATAACTCATTTAGAAAACAAAGTTTCTTTCTCAATATAAAAGTAATACATTTGGGAATCAATTAGTTCCCTTAAACTTTACTCAAAATTTCTCTTGTTCAAAATAATAGAAGTTTAAGAACCTTTCAGACTCAACTCAGACTCAACTCATTCTTATTCAAAAACACTTTTCAGACTTACTCACATCTCATCAAACCCTTTTCTCGAAAACATCATTTATGCTCGATTCTATACTCATTAAGACTCTGAAAATCATGCATAGTGAATAATAATGCAAAAGCTTTGAAAAACTCATTCTTAAAATAACGCATCATAATGGATGACTTAAGACTTTCAAAACTCCAATGAATGAACTCATGGACGCTCATGTTCCCTCAAAACCTTTCTCTTACTCATAGCAAAAAAAAAGAATACTCTTCACTCAATTAAAATAGTGCATTATAGGAAGCAATGTAGTAACTCAACTAAGGTTCATGTGAAACTAGGCATGAAAAATGATTCGAGAATAAGTCTCATAAGGATAAACATAATCTTGATAATTAAACATGGAACTCAATGATGGAAATCATAACTCATTCGAAAACTCAATAGCATTAGGGTTAGAACTCAACTTGACTCTTTAATGATGGAATTGAGATGTAGGGCACGTGGACGAACTAAGTCCAACGCTATGAATAGCATTACATACTTGGGAAGAACAAAGTTCTTGGCGAAACTTGAAGGATCTTAAAGAATGTTTGAAAACCCAACTTTGCTCTGAATCTTCTAAGTGTTAAAGAATGTAAAAGAATATTTTAACAATGTTTAGACCCTTAATTAGGTGTAAAAACGCCCTGGGTTAGGCTTAGAAGGGGAGGGAAAAGACTGAACTATCCCTCTATAAAAGCTGATAAAAACTGACAACGGGACCATCTACGGTTCGTGGTTTGATCTACGAACCGTAGATCCCATCCGTGGAATTGATATTGAATTTTTCAGCTCAAAACTTCATCCTACGTGTCCAATATAAGACCCTTTAAAGTTCCTACGGACCGTAGATCCAATCCGTAGACTTAATACTAAATTTCAGGCTCAATAGTACATTTACGGGTCCAATCTACGGCCCGTAGAATGGATCCGTAGAAAGGGACCCCAAAAATTGAGTCTCTAAATTTTTATAGGTCATGGGTCACCTAATTCATTATGTGCAGGGAGATATTATTATTATTTGAAGTTGACCTAAGTAGAATCTTATATCAAAACTTAGTCGAAAATGAAGTTTTCAACTAAACTTTGTGCTATGGGGTCCTTGTGACCTTAAGTCATATTCAAAATCATTCCCACACTAAAGAATTAACCTTAGCACCTAAGAAAAATTAAGAATCACTCGGTAGGACCTTATACGCAAACTGAAGAATGGTTCGGGTTTTAACTTAGAAATTTTTGGGGTGTTACAATATCTCCCCCTTGGGATCAGTCTTCCTCGAATGATGGTTAAACTGAGAATGGAGGGGAAAGATTTACTCTCACTACCTCTGTTGGCTTCTTACCTTGCCTACTATCATAGGCGAAACTGATTAATACTAATAGTTTTGAAACTAGGCTCGAGCACACTTGGTACGAAGCTCACATAAGATTTCAAGGTTATAGGCCATGACATGAAACAAGGGTATCCAAGCACGAAGTAAGAATATGATTACTGTGCCTCGAGTGATATAATTGGTAGCTTTCAAGCTTAGCAACACTTCTCAACTATGCTCTCCTTTCTAATTACTACACTTCATTAGATGTAACTCATAGCTCCCAATAGAGTATATGATTACTCTTACAAACATCTAAGTCAATTCGCTTTCTGTTATTGTGTTCAAGCCTAATCTCTAATTCACAAGGTGCTAAACAGGGGATGGTTATACTTAATTAAACCATAAGATTCATGTTCTATACCTCTATAGGGAATCTCATCCCAAAAATACTTCCCCTTACAACTGCATTCAACCAACCTTGAGCCAGTATCAAGAAACATCTAATGCACCATGCATTTGCCCACATGTTAACAACACCACATTCAAGCCTAGTACTATAACAACTCCATGGACTCCTACTAACCAATCCTTCTAAGGATTTCTCATTCTCTCGTCATCTCTATCAACTGAAATTTCACGCATTACTACCAGGAACCGACTAATTGCTCTCATTTAACTATTACTCAAAGTTAAACCTCATCTCATCCTTCCTCCACTTTTATAACCTCAGATGGAATAAGCACACTACTGCTACCAACATAAGAAGCATCAACCTTCTCCCTTTTATCATCACTCCACTACTATCATCAACATCACTCTCCTAACTAAAAAGGATCACTGAAAGATCTTTAGGGCGAAAGATCATAAGCACGATTTTTTTTGTTGAGAATTCTAATATAAGATGATGCATGACATAACATTATGTTGCTAGACATTAAGAGTAAATCATGAATTCGCGACACTGAGCATATTATGAGACATAAGTGCTTATATGAATAAGTTCATATCATGAGGCTGATATCCATAACTTTATGGAGTAAGATTGAGATCAATGTTCTAAAGTCCTTGCCCCTCATTCTGGGAACTGAGCATATATGTGAATATGTCTGAAGTGTATGAGCATAGGTTGATGTGAGGCCAAAAATATATATGCTTACCATTATTTGCCTCAAATTTAGTATTTATATTTGTCCTTTTTGATTATGAATTTTATGAATTGTGCTAAATAGTATATTTTATTTATATGAATAAATTGGTGTAAAGTTGAAGAAGTTTGGAGCTAAAACGAATTAAAGATGGAAGTTTATAGAAGGAAATCAAGCAGACAGCTTAATGGATTAAATTGAATATAATAATATATAATATGTATAAGTGTCAAAGTGGAGAATTGAAGAGAATTTGAAGGCAGCACATCCACGTGTCAAGTTTTGGAGACACATACAAAGTGAGGCGGTTGGGCGGCGGTACAGAATTCCAATTCCGTTTGGTTTTGGGTTTCTAATTTGTTTTGGACTCAATTATTTTATTTAGGATTTTCTATATCTACAAATAGTTCATAGAAATAATTATTGGAAGATACTGAGGAGAGATATATTGTGTAAGGAAAAGTTGTGAATACTTTTTAGGGTTCTTTTCTTCTTCTTTTTCTTAGGTATTAGTAACTAAAGACCCTTGTTCTGGGGCTGCGGCCATGGGTAATTGTTGAACATCGATTGTTTTGAATTAATGTTGGTTATCGTTTAAATTACTTTTGTATTCTTGTTTCAGTATTTCATGCTTGATCACCATAGAAATAAATCTATTGTCTATTCTTGGACTCGAGAGATAAAGAGGTAGATAGACCAAAGAATGAAAAGAGCTTGTTCTAACTTTGTTTAGATTCGTGTTTAGGAGTGACGCCCAGATGAACACCTCGCTTGGTTACGAAACAGGATGAAATATAAATGTTCGCCAATTAGGACTGCCTATCCCCGCTCAACGATGTAGTTAGACAGCTAGTTGGAGTAGGCGATTAGAGGTCGAGAGATCATAATCATAAAATCAACCCTGTAAATCAGTAATTTGATAACCTTAGTTAATTCATTACATGAGATGCGATACATGAAACCCTATGCATATTGCATCCCTGAAATTGTCCCAATCACTCTAAGTTAATCTTAGTATTTAATTTTTGCATTCTTTTATTTCTTTTGACACTCTTAAATAAATAATTAGACTAGTATAATTTAGTAAATAGTTAATTGACAAGTCTCTGTGGGTTCGATATACCGGTTCTTAAAGAGCCACTTATTTCTTTTGCGACCACGTACACTTGCGTGTGCAATTGGAAGCAACATAGGTCATGAACACAATTATGATATTAAAAACATCAACAGGATGTTGTAACGACTTAACATTGAGGAATACGCTTGAGTATGAATGGATTGATATATTACTTTAACTAAAACAGAACACATTACTATCTGACTCTCAACACTTGACTTGGTTTCTCATCTTATCATATCCCCCTTAGGTTTGAAGCTGACACTTTAAAGCTATGGATCTATTTCATCATCTCTAAACTAGTCTACTTTCGCTTTACTCTAATACTTGGGAAAGGCTTATCTCATGGCTACTGAACTCTCTAAGTGCGAGAACTAAGGTTCCTTCTAAGATCTCTTGCTAAGATGCTTCTCTGAACCTCTTTACATCAGCTTATAAGGCAGCTTTATCTAACTCTTAAGGGAAAATATATAATGGTTACATCAGCCTATTCCACATTGACAGCTCAAATATACTATCTAAGCACACATAGAAAATCATAACATTATTAGAACCTTACTTGACTACATATGATCTCGGGTACACCTATTAATACTCTTGTTAGTCTATTGACTTAGCTGCATTTTATTGTTCTCATCTAAAAGTCAGAGTCCCACACTTATACCACTCACATATATTGCAAACTAACACCTTACTTCCTCATCTGCTCTATGTCAAATCTATCAGACCAAATCTCAAAGCTAATATCATCACCCTCTTGTTCCCATCCCTTTTTCACGATACTCATCTCAAATTCAAGCTTAGTGTCTATAGTACTAAACACAGACATCAATATGATTGCTCACATACTATACTAACTTTCGACTACTGGCAAAAATAAAGAAACACTCACCTACTAAGAGCACATGACAGGTAAGGCAATCCTTATCTCCAGTCTACCTACTTACATATTATCGTCACATTCATTTTCACAACCTAAGTACCACTTACCCACTCACTATTTATCATTGCCTAATTAGTTATATCACCCTCTGAATACCGTGGGGCTCTCCATTAAAAAAATCATAAGCCTAGCTTAGATCTATCACCTCATGAATACTCTGCTATTTTATTCAACACATATACTTGATCTATACTAATGGGTTAACACCTCATCATAACTTATCTCTAGTTAAAGTATACTATAACTCATCTATACTAGTAACTCTTACTCTACCTTCTATCATGAAAT
>JAGDQO010001150.1:0-37500 GCA_018342035.1 Solanum appendiculatum
CTCATGGATGCCCTACTCTCAAATGTGGTCGCAATGACCATATTGTACCTCGACTCCCAAGTACACACAGTCTGGAAAAAAAGAATAGCGTTAGATGATAAAAAGTAAAGTATACTAAAATTATTAAACTTAACTAAAAAAATATATAATTAAACATATATATTCCTTAAATTCATTAAACATAGCATGATGTACACTATTTGGGATATCACTCCAAGAGTGATAAGCCTGTGTAAAAAACCTCCTAACACACTCTTTTAAAGCCCGAGCAGCATCCTTTGCAGGATTCCACCTGCAAAACACATGATAAACATGTTAGTTCATATATAATAAATTTAAGTATAAGAAATAAATAAAATAAAGTAACAAGTAGATAACAAAACAAACTTACGATGATCTATCCGGCTCAATCATGACTCTGCCAAGCATGTTCTTCTGTCCAGGTGCCAGAATAGACATCTCATTTGGTGTAGCACTAGATGCAGGTGTAGGTGAAGGTGATACACCAAGATGCACATAATGCCGGGTCAATGGAGGCGTACCGGCCATAGCATCTGACTGATCACTACTAGAAACTCTAATCCTCATGGCAGATAGCTGAGGAGATATACCATTGGGAGATGGAGTAGCAGATGATATCCTACCTGCCGATAAGGGCCTATCTCAACGAATAGTCTGTAAAGGTATGTCCTCGTAGCGCACTGAAGGCAATGATTGTGAAGTAGAGGAAGCACTGGCTGATCGACGATACTTAGGATAATATGCTCGAGGATTCGTCGTACAAAACAGAACAACAAATAAATGGGTGTCATGAGTAATGCACTCCGGTGCAGAAGAAAGAGATCCAGGAATATCCTCAGGATCTATGGGTCTCATAGACTTCTTCTTTTTAGCCTTATTAGACTGACTAATTCCATGATGCTCGCGAGATCTATCACTGTCACCCCTTGATGACATTTGTATGAAAATTTATATAGATAATATATAAAAAATCATAAATAAAATAAAATTAGTATTAGCAAAATAAATTAACTTACATGCTAGCTATCATTTTACTTCTATTCCTCCTCGCTTGTTTCATTTCCATCATTCTCCCATTCTTCCTCCTCAGTTGTTTCATTTTCATTCTCCCATTCTTCCTCATCGAATGATTCATTTCCCTCATCCTCATTTATTTCTTCCTCAACATTTGTCATTATCTGATCATCAGATACTTCTTCTAATATGTGTTGAGGATGTTCTAGTGTGGTTTCCAATTCAACATCAACTTGTTGCTGAACAATTGCAACCTTATTTTGGTATGCCACATCTAAGACATTGTCAATTTCAATTCTACTTATAGGTTTTGTCTTTGTAACAACCCACCAATCATCTTTGTCTCTACGCAATGGATATGGAGCGTAATACACTTGTTTAGCATTTTGTGCAATGATAAAAGGATCATAATTTCTGTATTTCCTAGTGTGCTTAACTTCAATTATATTATGTTGTTGGTCCACCTTTGTGCCTCTATCTGATGGGTCAAACCATTTACATCGAAATAATACGATCTTCTTTTTAGGCCAACCTGAATACCTTACTTCAATAATCTCATGAATGACACCATAATATTCAATAGTTTGACCAGTACCATCAACATCACCTTGTATGCAGACATCGCTATTATTTTTTTTCTTATTTTTAGAAACTTCTTCCGTTTGAAACTTAAAACCATTGACACAATACTTATTCATTGTCTGAATTTGAGATTCAGGTCCAAGCGCAACTTCTCTCACTAATTGCAAATGTTCGACATTTGAGTATTCATCGTAAACCTATATATTGTTATTCAAAATAATACAATTTAGTATATCATGAATACATTGTTAAATACTTATTGATTCAATATAAACTTGCACACTCACATATTCTTTTAGCCATTTGGAAAATCCCGTATAGATGGCTTCATTACCCCATGTGTTTATGAACAAGCTGATAATTGTACATTCAGATATTTTTTTAGCTAATAAACAATTATTAGTATATAATTTGATAAAATACTTTAACACTTACTTGAGATATGGTTGAATCTCTGGACAATTAAGCAAAATCTGTGTCACAACTGATTCCATTTTCATACTAGTGAAGCCTCGCTTTCCACGCTTTTTAGATCCTCGACCATTTTGATTAAAAATTGATATCGATGGAAACAAAGGATCGACATCACTTTCATCATTGTGATTGGGCATGTTTCTCCTACATGAAACTTCATTCCCAAAGTAATAAGAATAAAAATCACCAGTTTCTCTCCCAATATGACCTTGAACAGTTGATCCTTCGATCTTTCCTCTTTGCTTAATTGTTTGCTTGGAACTGCCAATTTTTCTGCATGTATATATCTATATATGTTAATTAAGAAAAATCAACTTAGTAAATATAACTTAGTGAATATTTCAATGTTACCTCTCAAATGGATACATCCATCTTGTTTGAACTGGACCTCCGAGGCGGGCCTCTTGTACAAGGTGAATTGAAAGAGCTCCATCACATCAAAGAAACCACATGGAAAGATCTTCTCCAACTTAGTAGTAATAACAAGAATATTTTCCTCCATCCTATCTAAAATACTCTCCAACAACTTTTCAGAACACAAATCTTTTTTAAAAAGACCTATCTCTGTGATTGGTTTCCATATCCTTTCGAGTAGATGGCTAAAAGCGATAGGAATTAAAGTTTCCATGAATACATGACAATCATGACTTTTCATACCTCTCAATTTTCCTTCATTCATATCTGCCCGCTTTCTTAAATTCGAAGCATAACCCTCCGACATCCTCAAAATTTTAACCTACTCACAAATTTCACTTTTCTCATCCAATGTGAATGAAAAACTGGCTTTGGGCTTAACTATTTTACCATTTTGTAATTTCTACAGCCACAACTCTCTTCTCTTACAATATTCCTTTATGTCCATCCTAGCTTTTGGATTGTCTTTTGTCTTGCCCTTAACATCCATTACTGTGTTGAACAAATTGTCAAAATAATTTTTTTCAATGTGCATCACATCAAGATTATGTCGTAGTAGATTGTCCTTCCAATACGACAACTCTCAAAATATGCTCTGCTTAGTCCAATTATGCTCAACACCATATCCAGGAAGTCTAGAAGGTGAAACTTCTGTAACTTTAGGCAATTGAGAAACTTCTGTAACTTTAGGCAATAGACGTCAATCAAACTTTTTGGATTACGGGGACCTGAAATAACACAACTTAGAAAGATGTAGGGACTTTTCATGCACATTTCAGGAGAAAGATTATACGTAGTAAGAAATACAGGCCAACAAGAATAAGGCGAAGTAGCATTAGAGAATGGTGTAAAGCCATCTGCACACAATCCCAATCTAACATTTCTCGGTTCACTAGCAAAATCAGGATATACGTTATCGAAATGCTTCTATGCTTCACTATCAGATGGATGAGACAAGACACCCGGCGGCCTTCTGTATTCACGATGTCATCTCATATGTGGAGCAGACCGCATCGATGCATACAACCTCTTTAACCTAAGAATAAGAGGTAAATAATGCATCGCCTTAACTGGGACCATCTTTCCGGCAGGAGTCATCTTATAACGAGCATGTCCACAAAACTTACAATTTTCTAATTCACTATCAGTCTTGTAAAACAACAAGCAGCCATTAACACAACAATGAATTCTATCATACGTCAATCCTAACTTGGAAACCAAACGCTTTGCCTGATAGAAGTTCTTAGGTATGTTAAACTCCGGATTAGCTACTTCACCCAAAAGATCAACCATTGAGTCCATAGTCGTATTAGGAACATTCAAATCTGATTTAATATTCATTAATCTAACCGCAACTGACAAGGTAGAATGCGGACTCCCTTCACATAATTGACGACTAGACTCTTCTAATTGATCATAGAAGTGTCTTGCTTCTTAATTAGGAGCTTCATCAAAATATTGTTCGGGTTCCATACCATCTTGAACCCCGAAAACATCATTGATCATTTCATGAACCCTATCATGTTCAACCCTATCATCTTGTTCAACCCTAATTTGGCCATGTGGTGCAAGCATATTATATTCATCCACAGGCATCGAATTATAAAACATACCATTCAATCCATCTCTTTCTTCATGATCAACCCATACAAAATATCTAGGCTTAAATCCATTACAGTACAAATGAACCATGACTATATCTGGTTCAAAAACTTTTAAGCACCTACATGCACTACAAGGACACCTAACCAATCCATTATTCTTGTAAAAATTAAGTGTCATTGTATGTTCAATAAAAACTCTAACACCGTCAACAAACTCAGGTTTCAAACCACCACAAGTTTCATAATGTATATTAAATATCCACAAACGATGATCCATCTACAAAAATATAGATATTAGTTATAAATTAAATTTAATAATAGTTTAACTACATTAAACAAATTTGTATTGTTAATATATATTTATAATTACTTAATAATTAAATTTAATAATTTCTTATATATATTTAGCTAATTTTATATACCTAACAATTAAGTAGTTCATAAATACTACGTTTCAAGACCTACAAAGTTCAAACTTAATTAATTCATGAACACTAATTAAGTTCAAGCTCTAATTAAGTTCAAAATTAAGTTTATATTCCTAATTAAGTTTTCAAGTTATTATAAATTAATTAAGTTCAATAAAGTTCTAATTAAGTTCAAGTACTTCAAAGTTCTAATAAAGTTTAAAATTAAGTTCTAATTAATTAAGGTCAACAAGATTTCAAGTTAATATTCCTAATTAAATTCAAGTTATAATAAATCCAACTTATAATTAATTATAAGTTGTAATTCAAGTTCATATCTAACTTCTCTAACTTCATCACTTCATCAATTCCCAACTCAAATATCCATCTTATACTCTAAACACTTCAATTACTAACTTCAAATTAACACTTCAATTACTAACTTCAAATTAACACTTCATTATTAACTCAAGAATACCCAAATTCAAACAAGTCCTAAAATACCTTAATTCAAACTAATCATATAATCTCAAATTCAAACTAATCCTAAAATTTAAAATTCAAACTAGTCCTAAAATACCCTATTTCGAACTAGTCCAAAAATCTCAAATTCAAACTAATCCTAAAATTCCAAATTCAAACTAGTCCTAAAATACCCTATTTCAAACTAGTCCAAAAATCCCAAATTCAAACAAGTCTTAAAATACCTTAATTCAAACGAGTCCTAAAATCTCATTTTCAAACTAGTCATATAATCTCAAATTCAAATTAATCCTAAAATTCCAAATTCAAACTAGTCCAAGAATACCAAAATTCAAAATAAAAACCCTAAAATCCACTATTCAAACTAACCCTAAAATCCCAAATTCAAACTAACCCTAAAATCAAAAATCTCAAATACAAATACTAACAATCAAGCATTCATACTAACAATTAATAAACACAAATTCAATAAACTAATTACAATAAACTAACTAACAAAATCAATATAACTCAAATTGAAAAAAATAATAAACAATTGATGAATTAATAAATCCTAACCTTAAAGGAGAAAAGAGAATGAAGAAAATGGAGAAACAGCCGGCGGTAGCGGCGGAAAGCGAGCGGCGCTGGCGAGCAGCTGGGACGGAGTCGAGCAACTGAAGGCGGCAGCTGGAGCAGCTGGGCGAAGACTGGACAAGCTGCCAGAGAGAATATTAGAGAGAGAATGAGGGGAAGAGAAATGAAGAAAAATCGATCTGCTATATCAGATATTTTATAAAAGTGACAGACAGCGTCTCTCCGTCCATCGCTTTTTAAAAAATGTTTGACCAAGATTTTGACTAAAAAGCGATGGAAAAAACGACGCTGTCCGTCGCTTTTTAAAAATGTTTGACCAGTCATTTGACCAAAAAGCGACGGACAAAGAGATGTCGTCCTTCGCAAATGTAAAAAAATAATTAATAAATAAAAATTATTCGAAAACGACGGACAGCGTGGTTAATGTTTTAATTAAAATTAATTATTTTTAATGTAAAGCGACAGACGGCGTCTCTACTTATATAAAATAAATAATTATTAATTATATATTTGGCGCAAAAAATCACGAAAAAAAATGACAGACTAAGAGATGTCCTCCGTCGCTTTTTGTAAAATAATTTTTAAAAATAATATTTTAATTAAAAAGCGACGGACAGTGTGGCAAATGGCGTCGCTTTTTGGAGCGACACTATCCGTCGCTTTTCTGTCCTCCGTTTTTTAGCAGTTTTTTGGTAGTGGAAAGGGATTCGGATGAACACCTAACAATATGCTGGCTCCGCCCCCAGAACAAACCCTTTATAACTAGGGAATTTCCTAAATACTTTATTGTGGACTCCATGACATACGTTAAACTCAGTCTCAATTGACTACATTACATGTTAGCCTTAAAAAAAGGATTATATCGACACTATCACATAATTTTTAAAAAATAAGCCTATTGATTTGTCATCTCTCTGAAAAATTGAGTTGGTAGCCATATTCCACTAATTAATTGCAAAATATGATTTCATAAGAGGTGGTTGGTTTCATTTAACAAATATTTTTTAAAAATAATATGAACTTAAAAAGGTTTATCGGGCAAAATTTATGTTACATATCTGGCATAATTCTAGTTGTAATGTGTGAATAAGTTAATAATAATATAACTTACATAAATCTCATAGTATAATGAGTAAATTACATCTTATCCCTACTCGTTTTCCAATTACAATAATTCCTTAAAATTTGTACCTTCTGGATACATAAGTCACCATCCGGATACATTAATTCTGATACAAAAATCCTTTTGTTGCAAGAATCCTTCTCTTGCACTAAAAAAGTGAACAAATTTTTTTTTTGTTGTACTTTAAAAGGAAAAGAAACGTAAAATTCAATATCAAATTCACGAATTGCGCAATTACGTTTTTATCAAATCAGTCTCTCCCAAATCATAACAGATTCAAAGTTTAAATTTCTTCTCCCAAATCATAAAAAATCCTTTCAAATTTGATTCAAAATTCTTAGGGGTTTGAAGAAGTTCTTGAGCTTCTCTGAGGGCTCCCGTCCTCAAACAATTCGAAGTTTAAATTTCTTTTACCAAAGCATAAAAAATCCTTGCAAATTTGATTCAAAATTGTTAGGGGTTTGAAGAAGTTCTTGAGCTTCTCCGAGGGCTCTCATCCTCTTCCTTTGCGCAATTGCCGTCACTTCTATGGCGTTTTCCTCCTCCGTCGATATAAACGGGTCGTTGTCGCCAACTCTATGGCATTTTCCTCCACCATGACATATACAGAAAAAATAGAAGATCACAACATTGATGGAGCAACTAGTTGAATTTATATGTATTAATTTTTGTAAATTTTAAGTATAAATAGTGTGGTAGAACACAACATTCATGTATCATGCTCATAAAATAGTGCATGATACATTACTATTTATGTATCCGCTGTCGCCGTCTCTATGGCGTTTTCCTCCACCATCGACATAAATGGAAAAAGTAGAAGAACACAACATTGATGGAGCAAATGGAGCAACTAGTTGGATTTATATGTATTAGTTTTTTGTAAATTTTAAGTATAAATAGTGTGGTATAACACAACATTCATGTATCATGCCCATAAAATTGTGCATGATACATTACTATTTATGTATCCAACGAGATACGAGATATGTGTCTTTGGTAGGCAGAACAAATTCCCCCCCCCCCCCCCTTCCCCTTTTTTGAGCATTTTTTCCATAATAGATTTAGAAGTCGAGATTCTTCTTCGACTTTGTCTTCTCCAACTCTAGATTCTTCATGAATAAGACAGAACAAACATTAAAAAGTGCAGATACATAACACACAACTTATTTTGGTACTGTCTATATAGCCTTTTAAATTTGAATACGATTGAAGATACATTATAGAACTTGATACATATTAATGATGCATTCGGTAGTGTTTATGTATCAAATACATTTATACTGAACATGATAAACACTAATTGAAGATTCAACAACATTTGGGTTATATATTAATACCGTAAATATGAATGTGATACATCGCATAACAACGAAAGCTATTGTAGTACTGATGTATCATATCAGTGATAACACTAACAAAGGCTAATTTAATGTATCATAAAGTTAAAACGGAGGCATTATACATAAATTTATGAATCAAAATCAACTAGATACATTAAAAATCTTAACCTTGGGTAGAGAATGGTGTTTAGCAACATGTTCTACTCCCTCTTTTTTTTGTATCCGAAAAAGTCGGAAAAAAAAATCAACAATCTAATATGCTGAAATCAAAAAAAAATTGTGAAGAAATCCTTTTACAATTTCTCCTTTGCTCTATATCAACTCCAATAACATTTTTTCACTTTCAACAATGGCGTCACCCATGGATCTCGACCCACAGTCCTTATCGGAGTCACCAACAACTTGACCTTTTTCTCCTTTTTTGAGTGTTTTTTTCACGAAATCAAAAAGAAGAAGCATCTTCCATATGTATCAGGACATTGATGATGAAAAAAAAAACAAGGATGAACCATAAGTTCGAGAAGACGAAAAACTACATATTCATGAAATTGACTTCGATTGACTGGAGAGAGAAAGATTCTGAAATTCAAATTGTAATGAAGGAAGTAATTGATAAGATTGTGGGAGTGAAAATAGGAAGAGGGAAGCGTGGCTTTGGGAGTTGATCAGTAATGTATCCGGTTGAGTTTGGTTTGGATGAAAAAGAGAGATTTTTGTAATATTTTGGAATGGTAAGGAATAATAGAAAATATGGTAAATAAGGATGTGTAGATAGGTAATTTTTTCTTAATAATATATAGGAAAAACTACATAAATGAACCAGAAAACCCAAAATAATTACATGTTCATACTCAAATCAAAAGTAATTCAAGAAATATTCATTCTCTCATAAATAATTACAGTCCATACCCCCCTTTTCATTTAGGTTGATAATTTTCGCTTAACTGATACTAAATCAGTATTATATAATGTATTGGTATCATTAAGACTGATAATTTTCTCTTAACTAATACTAAATCAGTATCATATACTGTATTGGTATCATTAAGGCTAATAATTACTCATTAGTCAATGATGCTATTAGAGTATATATATATACTTATGGTATCATTAAGGTTTTTTGCTCAGAAATTACTCATTGGTCAATGATACTATAAGAGTATATGTATATTGTTGTGGCATCATTAAAGTTTCTTGTTCAGAAATTACTCATTAGTCAATGATATCTTATAGTATCATTGACTAATGAGTAATTTCTGAACAAGAAACCTTGATGAAACCATTACAGTATATAGACACTGATTTAGTATTATTAAGTGAAATTATCAGCCTTAATGATACCAATACAATATACTAGATATTAGGTGCCCATGCCAGCACGGGCCCAATATATGTTACTTTTTTGTCTCAATTTATGTGATACAAATAAAATTTGAAAAATTAATCAATTTTTTATATGTTTTTAAAAATATATATATTTGAAGTTATTAATTCGTTGTGATTTATAGTATTTTTTGAGTCATTTTTGAATAATATGTGTTGCTCTCGTTCCAATTCACATGAATAATCATAAATATTTTCAGTTGTTAATTTATTGTGAATTCTAGAACTTTTGACGTCATTTTCAAATAATACATGTTACTTCTTCTATTCCAATTAGTCAACCAAATTTCTTATATGATTTGAAAATATTTTCAAATTGCTAATTATTGTGACTTATAGTATTTTTATGTAACTTTTAATAATAATATATATTATTCCATCTGTTCAAATTCATGTAACAATGATAGAATTTCAAGAGTCCATTAAATCTTTTTTTAAAATTTAATTTTTTAAAATAAAAGTTGTACCTCTAATATATTTTGCAGCTAAAATATAATAAATGGAGAAATTAAATTTGAGATAAGTGTAAAAAACACACCTAAATTATCCCCTTTTTTTTAGTTTCATACCTGAACTACTGGGAGTGTGATTTTCATACCTAAACTATCACTTATTAGTTTGAGAAACACACCTCTCTCTTTTATTTAAAATTTTTTGCCAAATCACATTCTACGTGGACAAAACATTTCACCTTGACAAAAATTAAATAAATTATTAGTATTAATTAAAATTAAAGATTAAAGAATTATTATCCCAAAAAAAATATTTTTTTATAAAATATCTTTCTTACCCTCGATCTCACTGTACTCACCCCTCACCCCCCCCCCCTTCTTTTTTTTTAAGAAAAATTTCTTTTATAAAATATTTAATTTTTTTTTACTTCATCTCCCCCACGCCCACCCGCATTTTCAAATAATAATTTAAATATTATTTTAGTTTTTTTAAAAAATAATTCTTTCCGACCCCACCTAACCCTCCGCTTCCAATTTTTTTTCTCATTTTGTGCTAGATATATACATGTGTTTTAGACCCTTCGGGGTGGCCCAGTGGTTTGGACTTGGGACTTCCATGTTGGAGGTCTCAAGTTCAAAACCTCTTGCCAGCGAAAGCAAGGGGTTTGCCTTTTGGGTTGAGCTCGTCGCACCAGGTTTACCTAGTGTGGGTTACCTCTCCTATGTAGTTTGCGAGCTATTGCATAGGAGCGGGGGTTTTACCCTGTGCGCACCCAATGGGTAGCGGCTGCGGGTTTTTCTTGTCATAAATATATATATATATATATATATATATATATATATATATATATATATACATGTGTTTTAAGAAAGTTTTTTTTACTTGTCGCAAGATTTTTTTAAAGAAATTTTTTATTTATGTTATATTCGGTACACAAGTAGAAAAAAAGATTTTTCTAAAAATATATGTACATATTTTTCACAAAACGAGAAAAACGTAAATAAATAGATTAAGAGCTGAGGGTTAAATAAGGTGGGATGGAATTTTTTTTAATTAAAGTAATATAAAAAAAATAGGAATAAGTGGGTGAAGTATGAATTTTTTAAAAGAAATTTTAAAAAAATAAAAGAGCGGTGGGATTGTCGGGAGGGGGGAGGAGGGGGAAGTGGTGAAGTGGGGTAAGAAAAATAATTTAAATTTTATATTTTTAAAAAAATATTTTTTGGGGGATAGTAATACTTTAATCTTTAATTTTTAATTAATACTAATAGTTTATTATTTAATTTTTGGCAAGATAGAATATTTTATCCATGTGGAATGTCATGTGGCAAGATTTTTTCAAATAAAAGAGAGTGTATTACACACACCGCTGAGGTGTGTTTTGCAAACTAATAAGTGATAGTTTAGGTATGGAACTCACACTCTCAATAGTTTAGGTATGAAACTCAAAAAAAGGTGATAGTTTAGGTGTGTTTTTGATGTTTATCTCAATTAAATTTCAAGAAGTTAATTTGCCACAATATAAAGTAAGTGAAAAAGAAATTAAAAATAAGTTGTAAGGAATGCTGAAGTGGGGTCCATATGTTGTAGGGCCCACATTTTTCGGCTGAGGTAAAACAAAAAGGAAAATGGGCTGGTTTTTCTGTCCAATAAATGAGAAGATACAATTGGAAAGTAGTGAAATACAATATTTTTTCTGCATAACATTAAGTAAATTCTATATTACCCCTGGCTAGGGAAGCAGGCATGTCGTCCAACTACTGCTTCCCTAGCTTCAAATTAGCGATAACATCTTGATCATTGCCGGTGATAACGATATCATCAACGTAAACAACCAAATAAATACACAGATTTGATGCTGAATGTCGATAAAACACAGAGTGATCAACTCCACTACGAGTCATGCCAAACTCCTGAAGCACCATAACTCAACCGAGGAAGCCCAAGTTAACTAGTTTGAGCTTCCCATTAATGTTTCTGAGGTGATCATCTCACTTTAACTACCTATATTATTTTTCGAGCCAAAAATATCAATCCCTAAAGACATATTATGAAATTAGAGAAAAGAGAAAGAAATAAATTAAAATAAAATAACAAACAAACTAGTTGGAATATGGAAAATAGGGTTTTGGTCGCCGGAAATCAGATCTGATCGCCAAATATTGGTCGGAATCAGGAAATATATATATGGGCAGCCTCGGAATGAAGAGGCGACCCCACCAGAAAAAGTAAACTGACGAAAAAATGGCCGGAAAAGGGTCTAACAGTTGCTACCCTAGCCGCTTATATATAGTAGAAATGATACTGATTTAGTATCAATTAGGCGAAATTAGTTAGGGGTATATAATGTAATTATTTAGTGGGATATGAATGTAAAGGGGTATATGTTTATAATTATTTTGCTTTTATGGGATATTTACTTAGTTTACCCCTAATATATATTAAATGTATTTAATATAAAAATATTATTATATTCATAGAGACCAAAACTCCAAAATCTATTTAGACTTTTAGGGAATAAAAGGAGTGCAAACATAAAAGATGTAAAAATGGATAAAATTAAAAGACTATTTAAGTATACCTTATAATATGAACTTAATTGTAATTTATAATCAGATATAATCTAACTTTTACTAAAGACAAATAAGTTATATGAAAAAAAAATCAAATATATAATAGAGAAATATATATCAACATAGAATATAAAATTCAAGGAAATAAGGAGGCTGACAATGATGTTATTATTGTATTGAAGCGGGCTGGATGAAATAGAAACTCATATTTAGTGTTGTGTGATAAGAATGTGTCATTATGTCACGACCCAAAATCACATGTCGTGATGGCACCTATGTTCCCAACAGATAGGTAAGCCAACCCAATAAGTAGAGCAAACAAATATCTTACATACTAAGTCTTTTAAATAAAAATACGGAAAACTGAAATATCACCCCAAGATTTAGTGTCATAAGTACAAGAGCTTCTAAACTACGATGCAAGTCTAGAACTAAATGACAACTTTAGACGTAAGGAATATTCTGTCTGAAGCTCACCACAACTCCAAGATAACACAACTCAACTCTGAAAGCTCCACGAAATGCCCTCGAGTTCAAAATCCAATCTGCACCACAAAAGAGTGCAGCAAGTGTAGTATGAGTACGAAACCACGTGTACCCAGTATATCTCATAGACCGACAACGAAGAAGTAGTGACAGGAGTATATAAGAAAATAATCCTTTAATTTTACAAGTCCATATTATACTTATCAACCAAGTCTTCATCAAATAGGGATAGTCAAATGCCACGTAATGTCCAACCACCAATAAAGCACATAATCAAATAAAAATAAAGGATGTAATGTGATGCAATGCAATGTGATACTATGAAATGATATTCCTCAAATGCCAAGTACTCTCTCAACCGTATATACACGATACTACTCGGAAATACATCGAGAGTTCGTGACCCATGGGGGACTCGCGAGGTCCATATACCGACACGGACGATCTCCACGTGTCTGTGCGGACGATCTCAACGCACCATCATAAAATCAAATAACTTTCGCACGGACGATCTCCACGTGCCCAAATTATAATCATAACATCTCACAATCCCCAGCACGGACGATCTCCACGTGCCCAACTTATAATCATAACTCGATCTCAACACGGACAATCTCCACGTGTTAGACCTTTACTCATACTCAATCTCATGTCAATGCATGTTCACAATATGATATAAAATAAAGGGGATAATGAAGCATCTCAATAAATCAAAAGTCACTTGGACATATAATCACCGCAATTATCACAAATATACGGGTTCAATAAAGAAACACAACCACACAAAATAAACCAAGTCACTAATACATCAGCTAATGCCCATATGCTTTGGCATTCTCAGATTACAATCTATCATAATATAGTAATAAACTTTCCCTTTAATAACACCAGTACTCGTACCAATGCCCGTCACACCATTGGTACAAGACCCCCATCTTTCGCCCTTACCCATTGTCTATTCCATTTTTAATCTTAAATTAGAAAACGTCCCTCAACGAAGTCTAGTAAGTCTTAACATACCTTGAATGCCGAACACGTGTCTCGAATCCTCAAGATCTTGCATTTTCCTTTCGCAAAGCTTCAAAGCGTTTCAAATCTATCAAATATGTAATATTTATAAGTAAATGAGTTCGTAGACACCTATATTAATTACTATATGTCTATCCTAAACTCAAAAACCCACTCAAATCTATAATCAATTTCCTATGTCTTGATACAAACTAATATACCAAGTCTCATACTTCATAACTTTCAAACTTAGGATTAAGCCTCAATTTCTCCAATGATAATAACTTTAAAGGTATTCAAACAATACAATACACCTAATATTTAATTATCTATCTCAATATATGACAACTTACTTTATAATATGATAATAAAATAATATTAATTAAAAATGGAAACCAACTGGTTATGACCTGACCTATACAATTGTATAAACTATACCGCACAGGAGTATCTTTCCAACTTCCATCTATTTTCAACTATAGAAGGAATGAATCACATGTACTAGTTAGCACACATATATCATTAATTAAACATTTACCCCTAATTTATTCTAGGACTTCATTCTTCCTAAGCCAACAAATAATAATAAGATTTGTAATTATTAGCTCTCAATTCTTGGCCAATGATTATGCCCTAATTATCCACTACTATTAATAACTATAAACTTCAAACCTAATACCACCACTGAAACACGTTCTTTCCAATTTCTCATCTAATTACAATAATATAATAATAATCAAAAGACCTCTGTTCATATTCACAAAATACATATTAGATGTGATTAGATTTACCTGATGCAAACTGGATTGTCCTCATATTGTCGGCGATAGTTCAATGTCAAGCGGCTTCACTTTATGTTATGACCGAAAATTACTAAATCCCTTTTAACTTAATTAAACTTTCCACCTGGGCCAAGTGATATATGATATTAAATAAATTATGGACTTGGCCCATTAACTACTAACTAAAATAATTATTTAAAATTACTTAGCAACTAAATAGCCGTGGTTAAACGAATAGTTCAAAATTCCTATTTAAAATTTACGGGAAGAGCCAAAATAGTTCTAGTGCTCAAAATGGCCTCACGGGTCGTTACACATTAAGTCTTAAAGGTAAAATTTCGAAAGTGATGGCAGACCAGTTATGTTTATGTGACAAAGTGTTGTCTAATTAAGAACTCACATGTACAAAAAATGAAAGTAGTTGAAATAAGGGTATTGAAATGAATATGTAGGCATATTAGAAGTGATACGATCAAGAATGAAGTTATCTGGGACAAGATAAGAGTGGTTTTCATGGTGGACAAAATGAAAAAGACGAGACTGAGGTGATTCGAACATGTGAAGAGAAAATTATGCACAGATGCACTAGTTAGGAGGAGTGAGAGGAGGACTATAGTTGATGGAAGGAGAGATAGAGGTAGATCAAGAAGTCTCGGAGAGAGGTGATTAGATAAGACTTGACTCACCTGAAACGTATCTAGGACATGATTCTAGATAGGAAGAAATGAAGGTTGATGATCATAGTAGAAGGTCAGTAGACCGATCACTGTCTAGTTCCATTTTTTTTTAATGTGGTTAATATTACTCTCTTACTATCTTATTCTTCAATTTTAGTACTGCCTCTTGTTGCATTCACTTCAGTTATCAAAATCTTTTGGTGTTGCTATTGTTCTCTTCTTTATTATTTCAGCGTGACTTCTTCGTTACTATATTGATTTGCGTACTTTTTTTAAAATATATTTTTCCTTAACCCAAGAGCCTATCGGAAACAACATATCTTTCTTCACAAGATAAGAATAAGACTGCGCATATACCACCTTTTATAGACACCATTTTCATTTTACATTGATATATTATTTTTAATAGAAATTACAAGAATATACTATTTAAGAACTTAATTAACAATATATGTATATACTCCTTTTTATTTACAAAACAAGGTTTTTAATTACAAACATGACAAAATATTTAATTTTCATTTTTTTATTTATAAATATTTTTTTCCGATTTATTTCCTTTTTTTGGAAGGTTATGTGTTAAATTTATGGGATTGATAATTATTGTTTACTTTTCAGCTTTCCAACCATAATTAAACTCTTTTATACTATTTTTTTGCCTATATATTGAATTTTCTATTTTTAAAAAAATTTAGTATTCGATTTATTATCTTTCTTTGGGGGTTATGTGCTAAATTTATGGGATTGATAATTACTGTTTACTTTTTGGCTTTCCAACCATAATTATACTCTTTTATATTATTTTTATATATTGAATTTTTGATTTTTTTTAATATATATTTCAGCATCCGATTTATTTCCTTTTTTGGGGGGTCATGTGCTAAATTACGAGATTGATAATAATTGTTTACTTTTTGGTTTTTTAACGATAATTATACTCTTTTATATTATTTTTTGCCCATATATTGATTTTTCTCTCTCTAAATTGTTTATTCAATCAAATCAAATTATTAAGCATAGCCTTCTCTCATCTCTTTAATATTGTTTTCATACAAATATATTTTTCTTTTATTATGATCAGATTTTAATTTTTTTCCTGAAATTTTTAAATTTATCTACGTTAATTTTTTGACAAAATATTTTAATTTGTTATGGTATGACTTAAATAACCATTTGAATCTAGAAAGTTTAATAAAGTAATTAAAAACTTGCATATTATATAGATTTTCGTACAATTTTGGTGTTAAGTCATACATAATATGTAAATATTATATTACACCTCAATATATACCATATAATATATCAAATTTATTTTTAAAATATATATGTACCGTATAATATACCAATATTGTATCATCTAAAATATCAAAATTATACCAACATGGTATCATCTAAAATATCAAAATTATACCAACATTGTATCATCTAAAATACCAAAATTATATTAATATTGTATCATTTTAAATACAAATATTATAGCAACATCTACACCATCTAATAAACTGAACTTGTTGATATTTTGTCATATTTTTTTCCCAAATTGCCAGTTTATAACATAACGAAAATTATTATTTTGATAATAATATCTTTTAAAATCAACACTAGTACAAACTTGAGAACTTGAAATCACACAAGAACGATGTGACACTATTCATGAATAACATTGAAAATTTCTAATATCAAACTTGTACCATATAATAACACTAACATTGTACCATATAATATACCTATAATTATTGAATTCTACCCCATATGATATATTGATATTTTGTGTCATTCTATTTTTTAAAATGATATTTATACCATAAGGGAAACCAACATAAATAATAGGACTTATTACATCATATGATTAAATATGATTCTGAAATTTTTATTTAAAAACAACGAATAAAATTCAAAATCGCTAATATCATTCAATTAGATTCTAAAAAAAATGTGTAATAAAAAAAATTAACTCAACAATACTAACCCTTATATGGATATTTGGTAGAAGTTTTCTTGTTGTGGTCATCTATAGGCTATAACACATTTTCTACACTTTACGTTAGACCTCTTGAAATTCTTTTCTTTTAATTGGTATTTGCGTCATATATCAATCTTGAAATCCACATACCTTCCTGCAATACATTTCAACAAAAAAATTAAAGAACCTACTAAACACCAGTTATAACAATTAAATTTGAAATACACAATCATATTTTTTTATATCACCAAACAAAAGTTACAAAAGATATAAAAACAAACAATTCTTTCACAATACTTACCAAAAAATACATCAATATTCAATATAAATAAAAGATCGTCCAACTTACTTTATGGTGTAAAACAAAGACATTAAAATAACAATTATTTCAATATATGCACCAAAAACTACATCTAATACACCATTAATTACCAGTATATATTCACATAATACACCAAAACATAAGCTAATCTAATAACAAGTTAATGTACATTATCAATTACTTCAATATATGGACCACAAAAAGTATATATCAATTAGACCAGAAAATTATAGCAAAAAAATTTACAGATTGTTGGTGTTAATTTAAAACGTAAATACAATTCACAACAACTACTACTATCAATTTCACCAAATTATCCAACCGGTTACTATTCATAATTTATCGGCACAATTACACCATAACATATGCCACAAAAAATCATAAATTTACCGATTAATAATAGGTTAATATACAATTTAGATTACACCACATTATAAACTCAATTTAATTTCAGATCTGAATGTTATTATATATCATGTAATAGAATCAAATTTTAAGAAAATTCACCAAATTTCGGTAGCAAAAAACATATACCAACCAAATAGTTTATACGATAACGAGCACAGAACATAAAAACACCAAATATACTTATCAAAATTACCTGATGCGTCCCATCGTCCGTTGTATTGTAGTAGAATTGAAACATTGTTGGTATCCATTATTGATTAAACTTCATAATATGGAGTTGTAGAGGTTTATTTTGGTTAAAACCTTCTTTTGAATGGGAGAGAACGTATAACTACATTTGAGTAAATTGTGGGATTAATTAGGGTTTTTTTTTTACGTTTTTTTCTTTTATTTTTTTTATTTGCTATATTTGAAAAAAAAAAACTATTGTCATATAGATGAAAAATAGAACTACTGCTATCTAATGGTTATTAAGCCTATATAGTTAGTTTTTTGCCCTATTTTTATTGTTGTTATTGTAAATTCATATATGAGATTTAAAATGTCAAAGGAAGAAATTGATATGGTATAAGATAGAGATAGCAAATTGGCGGATTAAAAATAAATTGAACTAAAATAAATTGGATTTCAATCCATCCATACAAATATGGATAAAAAATAAATGGGGTAAAATGGTCTTGACAAGAAACTTTAAACCTTATTAAAAAAAGTTCTATTTTTTCGATTATTTTCTTAATGCATTTGTATAATTGTTTGTGTTAACTCCACCCCCCACTACACACACTTTCTCTTCAGATATATTTTATTTGAATATGTTTCAAAACAAAACAACATTGTTAAATGTTTTTTAAAAACATAATGAAGTAGTGAATGAATGGAAGATTTGATCCATGGGGTATTTCAACCTGGGTAAGATAATTTTTTAAAGTATTACTCCCTTCGTCTATTTTTATTTGTTTATCGTATTATACTTATTTTATCTTTATATTTAGTATTATTTATTTTTTAAAATATTAAATTTGTTATATTCAAAAGTAATTTAATAAAATTCCCAAAGTATTTAGCTTCCAAGTTTAATTCCTATTGTATTCATTGTGCCTATGAAATTAAAACCTATAGCAATGAACCTATGACTTCAAAATCCATTTGCTCATTGGGAATTAAAAAGTTAATAATTGAAAATCCCATATATGGTCTTATGAATTTAACCAACGATAACTTTTTCGAGAGCATTTTCGAGTTGGTTTTCTAAATATTTATATTTGTCTATATATTTTTATGTATTCCAAAAAGGGTTTCTACTATTTAAAGTGAGATTAAGTATTTGATTTTAATGGAGAAGAAAGTGATTTTGTTTAGGGGTGTGTATCAGTTGATTTGGTTGGGTTTATGTATTATTGGTTCGGTTTATCGATTTTTAATTTTTAAATATGCTAATCCAACAATCAAACCGATAAGATATTTTTTATCGATTTTGGTCTTTAACGGTTTGGTTTTTGATTTAACCAATAAAAAAATGTTTACAAAACAAATATGTGACTT
This sequence comes from Solanum appendiculatum, assembly GCA_018342035.1. Taxonomy (NCBI): domain Eukaryota; kingdom Viridiplantae; phylum Streptophyta; class Magnoliopsida; order Solanales; family Solanaceae; genus Solanum; species Solanum appendiculatum. The sequence continues at coordinate 19,636 of JAGDQO010001150.1, forward strand.
CTCAACAATTTGAAGCGACAAGACAATAATGTAACTTTACAGAACGCTCATAAATAGAAACAATAATAACTAACATGAAAAGAACTATACATGTGCAACGTCAAAGAAAAATTAAGAGGAATATGATTCTTACATTATGTTTTGACGTTTTGTATAATGTAAAATTATAAACTCAAAAGTGTGAAATGTGAATTGAAGGTTAAAAGACAAAAATAGTAATCAGCTAGATAATGACATTAATATTTCATATTTATGTAGAGGTAAAATAGTAAATTACTATAATCTTAATGAGTTATCAATTTATCAAATAAGCTAATATTAAAAAATCAAAATCGAATCGATAATTCAATAACTTTTTTATAAAACCATTAAAAACCTGCTACAAAAACTCAAAAAAGACAACTACAAAATATCATCTTTCTCGTTTTTTTTGGGTGATAGCTACAAAATATCTAATTTAAAAGATTTTTTTTTTATTGAGAGAAAATGGAAATTGTGGATATAGAGAAAAGAACTAGTGAAGGAAGAGTGAGCCAGCACAAAACAAATCGATGGGAAACCAGTGGCTCAGCTCTGACAAGACATGTATATCCAACTCTAACTTTTTTTCTTGCATCCAAACCCCTTCTGCCAAATGGGTTTTAGGCTGCATCTCAAATGGGGTTTCTCTGTTCAACCCCCTTTCTCCTCCAATTCATCATCATGGCCTTCTTCACATTCTTGTGAGTATATCTAAAGATTCTACCTTTTTTTCATTTATCAAGATTTTAACTTACTTTGAGCCAAAAGAGGAAATTTGTTGTTGATGGATCAATCATTCATTTGTTGTAACCTAGTTGTTTGGTGTTGAATTGTTGAATTTATCTTCATGTCCATGTTTTGTTTCATCATGATCTAGAAATGTGTGTAATATGTGATTAGTTGCTTTATTTTTGTTGATCCAATAAGATGGTTTACCTCTGTTATTTTGGTGTTCGGGTTGAAGAAGTATTGGGGGAGATGTGATTAGACATGACATGATGTATTGACGTAGTTTTAGCTTATTGAGGACATGAGATTAAATAGGAGGGTATGGAGGTCACATATTAGGGTAGGAGGTTGGTTAGTTAGTTGAGTGTTGTATTACTCTTGTAGTTTCTTTGTCCTTTGAGTGGATTACACTGGGTATATTGTTGTAACCTTGGCGCTAGGACCAACTTTCGTGTACCTAGACTAATTTTATTGGATATCTGTCAGTAACTCAGAAATCACCTAGTGTTTTTGCTGGGATTTGAATCTAAGACCTCAAGTCCTTAAGCTGCTTCATTAACCACTAGGTTGTGCCCTTGAGTGCTGGTTTACCCCTGTGTTTTGATCACACAATTTATATTACTAACAAGAATGTCTGACTTGCATATGTATGCTCTTCTAGGAAATTGGATAAGATCTTTGATTGGAATAGCAGAGAACACTTCCCCTCTGCACCCGATCTCCTTCCAGAGGGAGGTGGATCCAAGACTTTAAATCAGTGGGTGTGTAGTACCATTACATCTGCTAATCTTTGTGACGATTTGTGCCAACATAGGATGAAGAGTATTTTTTCATTACTGACAAGAATGTCTAACTTGTTAGACATGTTTTTCATTTTAACAAGCAGGACATGGTTAATATAAAAAGTAATAGTAGGAAGAGTATTTTGTCATGTGTTCTTATGCAAGTATTGCTAATAAATGTATGATAGTCTACGTATAATACATGAATGACCACATAGTTAATGAGGATATTACTAATGCAAAAGCCAAAATTACAACCAAACACCAGATTATTAACGCAGAATTTAGTGTCAGAGATTACTTCCAACAGTTTATGAAGATATGCTGCCCTTAGTTCAGAGAGTGTTACCATACTCAAATTGTACTCAAGTTCTCTTAGTGTGCTAATGCCTCAACAGTATTTTGAGGGCAAGCTGTTACATGCAACCAATAAAAGTTTCTTGCCTCTACCAATTTATCAAAATGATCAACATGATGTGTAATGAACATCCATTTTTTTTTCTGTTCTTTTTCCTACGATTGAATGATGAATTCCATTGGATGCTACTAGATCCTTTTTCATTGTAATAGTGTGATATGTGATATGCAGACTATATTGATTTGCCCTCTGCAGACTCCACTTGTGGGATTTACACTGGGTATGTTGTTGTAGACCTATTGATTAAACGAATCCAATTATATAGGGAACTTGGGCGAATTTCTCACTGTTCCTATCTTGTCCAAATCTATATCTTAACTTTGAGAGAATTCTAAACAGAATCTCTGGTTGCATCATATTACCTTACGCTTTGTGGTAGTTGGATATAATCCAAAATAACTAGTCTCCACCATTATTGTTCTGCGAATAAATTGATCTTCTCATCCTGTTAACATCTCATGGTCACACCAAATACAATTGTCCTTGTCAACGTAAATGACTTTTATGGTTCTGGGAACCAAACCATCCTAGTTCCTCGTTAACTATCTGAGATTTGACCGATAGTACAAAATGAGAACTTGAAATTCTTTTATGCTTAAAGTAATTTTGGAATTTTGTTTCTGCTATAAACAACTAGCTGCAGATATAATGTTGAAGAAACATAGCAATTCAGTTATGTAACTTCACAAGATATTCCTTCAATCTGGTCCGACATGCCTCTGAACTAAATAAACCTGAACATGTCATTTTAATTGTATAGTCTTCAACATTAGTCAAGTCAATTTTCATTTTTTCACCCACAGAGGCTCTTTTATTGATTACACTTCATCTTCATATACAGGCAAAGGACGGGAGGCTTTATATGATCCAGCTAGGTCTCTCAAACCTTTTATCAACGGGGACTGTGAACCTTCACAGAGTGATCCTTTCAGAGTGCAGACTTGCTTATCTGACCCCCAACTGTGGACTAGTGATACATCAGTAACTACAGAAATAAAGGTTTTTTCTTCTCTTTGTTAGAAGTAAAGTCTATCGTAAGGAGTATATTTCTCGTCGTTAGTCTGTTCTATTATTTGCATGTCATTGCTTACTTGTGCTCTCTTTCATCAGACACGAAATGGCAGAGGGTCCCCTAGCAATGTATATGGAGATATTGGCAGTCATAAGATTGGGATATCACCTGACGGGGAGAAACCAACATATTTAAATACAACCAAATCTCTTCATTTTAGTTTACTGATGAAAAATCTTGATCTGCTGGAAAACATGTTTGCTGATTCAGAGATGTCGAGATTAGAAAGAGATATTTTGGTGCAACTAGAAAAGCTTGGAGCTTTAGAATTCTTTCATACTTGTCTCTCAAGGACACATCATTCTTCTACTTTTCCTAAGGTTCTTGACGCTCCAAGGGAGCTTATTAAAGAAGTTGAGAAAGACGACCTTGTTGGAAATGCAATAGATAAGGTTATCGTACGTTCTAGGAAAAAACAAGAGCGGAAGTCAAGAAGAAACAGAGCATCCAGAAGTGCCAATGACATTATTACAGTGCAGCCGCATACCAAAAACATCCAGGAGGATTTGCAACAGCCAAAGTTCTATTCTGGGAAAAGAACACACACCTCTAGAAATAAAAGACAGAAAATTGCTAAGAATGAGGCAGAAATGTCAAGAGGTGTTAAGGTTGTCTCCAATTTTTATTAAGAGATATTGTATTACAGTTCTTAAACATTCAAAGCACATATTAATTTGATTCTTCACTATAAAACAGTTGGTGGCACAATTGGAAAGAATCAGGTCAATCCTTGAAGAAGAAACTGGTCGAGTAACTACTTTCAGTAGTTGGGCAGAAGCTGCTGGGCTTGAACAGAAGGAGTTGCAGCAACACTTGCATTTTGGTTGGTATTGCAGGGACGAGCTTCTAAAAAGTACACGGTCCTTAGTCTTATATCTGGCAAGAAACTACAGGGGGCTTGGAGTGGCATTTGAAGACTTAATTCAGGTAGTGAACCATATCTTAGTGGAATGACTTTATTAACACTCTATATAATCCCACTTTAGGCATAGAGGTAGTATAATAATTTCACCCTACTGCTTGAAATCCAATATCTTTTTAAAATCATTTTAAGAAGTAGAACTTTAAGAGCTCCGCCATATGTTGGAAATTCACATTGCTCGCGTGATGCAACCCTATTGCATCAAGTTGCTTGCACATAGTAAAGAATAGAAGTCAGAAATTCACAATTAAATCAGGATAATAGAATCTTAACAGGGATACATTTGTTAATTATATACTACTGCTAGCATATTTCAACAAAACTAAGTTATGTACCTACTGCCAGCTAATGAATATATGACTAACTTGTTAGACTAGTAAAAGAGGAAAACTACTATATGCTGGAAGCTATCTTTTCATTTTGGATGTCATATTAGCTGAAATATTTACTTTTTCGTTTCAATTGTGTTGCTACAGGCTGGAAACATGGGTGTTCTACAAGGTGCCGTAAGGTTTGACCACACTAGGGGATACAAATTTTCAACTTACGTTCAGTATTGGATACGAAAATCATTGTCAAAATTGGTGGCACAACATGCTAGAGGGGTTCGAATTCCCGTATGTATTGTTTTCTGAAGGAAATTTTACTTATCTTCTTTCAGTTTCATCTCGGTATAACAAAGCTTCAGCTCTCTTTCTTTTCAATGTATTCATGCAGTTCACTATATGCAAAGTAATAAATCAAATACATAAAGCTCGAAAAACTCTCAGTAGGAGCCATGGAAAATTTCCAGCTGACGATGAAATTGCCAAGTTCACGGGTCTATCCACAGCTAGGATTGCAATGGCTAGTAAATGTCTGAGAGTTGTTGGTTCAATTGATCAGAAAGTTGGAGATTGCATCAGCGCAAAAGTTTTGGTAAAAATCTGTATTCCTCTCTTTTTTTTCTTTTAAAGAGGCATGCTTATCTCTGTTGATTTCGGACGTAATGATATGACAATTGACAGCTTGAAGAACATGAATAAATCCGCTTCTTCTCGCATCATATCTTTGTTTGGTGAAAGTAGAAATGTACATTAATCACTTTTACCATTCTATCTAACAACTAGGCTTTCCCTGCTACATTGTTTTCTGGAAAAAGAAATGTAACGCGGTTGACTCATTGCTTTGCAGGAACTCACACCTGATAAATCAATTACAAGCCCAGAGGAAACTGTCATGAGGCAAAACATAATAGACAACATGTATGCTCTTTTGGAAAGCTTGGATCCAAAAGAGCAGCAAGTAATATATTTTAGGTTTGGTCTTGAAACTCATCAGCGCAAATCACTCGAGGAGATTGGGAGGCTTTATGGAGTTAGTAAAGAATGGATTAGGAGAATAGAACGAAGAGCTCTCACGAAATTAAGAAGCGCAGATTATTTCCAACATATAACTCATTACTCGATGTAGTTCTAGACATTGCATAAACATTTTTGTTTACCAGCTTGTAAAACCTGATCTCATTGTAAAATTTTCTTGTATACTTCTTTTGTTTAGACTAGTCATATAGTACTATTGAAACCTTTTATGTTTTGCATCTTGTATAGTTTAAAGACGTGTGATGAATAAAATTACTTCATTGATTTTCAGCACTCTACATTATGCATTTGCAAAACTTTTTCAAGTCAGAATTCACTCATTCTTCAACAACAGATTCCACTGATTGTTTCAGCTCTAGGTATGCTGTTCTCCAAAGCTGACTTTTGACTCCCAACCCGCCTCGTCCCATTGCTATCTGTTGGTGTAATATACCACAAATGGGCTTATCTTCCGTTTAAAATACCAAAGCTACATAGAAACAAGTCTTGTAACAGCAATGAGGTATTCAAGTAAATAACTTGAGAAAAACAAAGAAAACCCAGAAACAAAGTGCCAGCCCCACACACACATAATTTTAAAATTCTCAGCCCGCACCCACCCCACATTCGCATAATTTTAAAAAACTAAGGCTTTTACCCGCCCCTGCTGAGAATCTGCACCCGCACCGCCCCATTGTCATCCCTACTTATTAGCTAACTGTTCGGAAAAGCTGAATACTCACCAGAAAATCATTATATCAGCAGTTTATAGCTTGTCCTCTGAGAATGACACAGACATGAATCACTCATATACGACGCAACAAGAGGAACAAGTAACAAGATTATCATAAAAGGTTGTAGAAAATTACTCATATATGGTGCAAATCCAAACTAGTACATTTTGTGCTAAGATGAAGAAATTCATATAACTTTTAAGACAATACATAGTAATGTAGCACCAGTTTTTGCTCTAAAAAAAATGCATATTAGTATCTCCCGACCAGTGTCTTTAAGCAGATTTATCATAGTAAGTGTTTCTTCTTGTGCATTCCAAGATTGTCTTGTCAGCAGTAATGAAGTATGCAGCAATCGAAGATGTTCAAAGAAAGAAAACAATACAATATAAACTAGGGACTTCGAGAAACATGTTAGGAGGCAGGAGCTGCAGAAAGAAAACTAAAGCAAACAAACAGAGAAGAAGAAAATGAAGAAAAGGAGAAGGAGAAGGAGAATGCGAATGAGAATGTAATGACCCTGAAGGTCATTTTTGGTAATTTTTGCTAAATGACCGTTTTACCTCTCCCGAGAGTTACCTCGAGTCATGTTTGATCAGTATCCGAGGTTGGTTTTGTGAATTTCCTTGGCAAGTTGAGAGTTTTGGAAGGTTCTGAGTTTTGGAGGCTTAAGTTGTCAAAAGGTGGTATTTGAGGTCATTCGGAGTTTCGGGGCTCGGAATGAAATTCCGTCGATTTCATCAGCTCCGGAATGAGGATATGGATTGAATTCTTTCATGAATCAATCTTAATTGATCGACGGGGTAATAAAAGGCAATGTGTGTTAATGTTGTGAATCAATGTGTGATATGTCGTGATCTTGAAATCGATGCGTAATTGGTGAAATGCTTTGATAACTTCATTGTGATTGTGAATTGCTCGAACTTGTCATTTCCTCATTATTTGTGTGAACATGCCGATTGCATTTTGTTCTTGAGCACTATGATGAGATGATTGATTGTGATGCCAAGGTCTTTTCCGGTGAGATTGTGATGCCGAGGTCTTTTTCGGTGAGTGAGTGATGCCGAGGTCTTTTCCGACGAGCCGAGGTCTTTTCCGGCGAGATTGTGATGCCGAGGTCTTTTTCGGCGAGTGTGTGATGCCGAGGTTATTGCTGGCGGTTGTGAGCGTGCATGAGCATTGATTGTGCATCAGCATTCTTGCGTATTATTGTGTGGTGGGCACTATTCTTGTGATTGACTGTGTGATTACTTGTGAGTTGTGACATATGAATCTGAATTGTGATTGTAGAAACTGTGTGGACTGCGTATTGGTAATTGTTAGGTTGGGCTGATTTTTCTATGCAGGTTATAGTTATGGAGGTTCGATTGGGATGGAAGGAGTTCGCGTATTTTATTAGATTTTCTAGTCTTGTTAGTTGGCTTGCTGAGTATCGTGTTATTTGGTACTCACTCCTTGCTTCTACACTTGTGTAGGTTCCGAGCCCAGATCGTGAGTTTCGCTTTTCTTGACTATCCGAGGCTTCCCAGGAGTCGGAGAGAGGTAGTTATTGTCTTCGGGCGAACTCTCTTATTCCTGTTTTTATGTTTTGTTCTACTTGAGAAACAAAGACATACTTGAGACTTGTATTTTCTTTCCAGTTCTGTTATTAGCGGCTTGTACATGTGATAACCAGTCCTTGGGGTTATTTAAGTTTGAAAGACTTCCTCTTTTGTAATTCTTATTAAATTTGCTTATTTCCGCATTTATTTTCATCTTTATTGAATTTAGGCTAACTTGTACTGGTGGGATAGGACAAGTGCCATCACACCCAGTTTTGGATCGTGATAGAGAAGGAGAAGAACGCCTCTTCTTCGTTCTCCTTGTCATCTTCATTCTCCTTCTCATTCTACTTCTCCTTCTTCATTCTCTTCTTCATCATTGTCTTCTTCAACTTCATCAAAATCATAAACCAAATCATAGTTTAGTTCTTTTTTCTGTGAGAATCGGAAATTGGACTTCTGGTATAATTTATTTTTTTCCATTATAATTGGAATCTGAATTCATTATGATTGTCATATTAAAAAATGAACTATGGGTATAACTTCTTAGTATTCAAAGTAAATTTTAATTATGTTAAAATTGTATCATAAAAAAAATTGTGATTTAATTATTTTCACAATTTTTTTCATTTTTTAACTATAATATTTTGTTTTAAATAATTTATGAAGGCTAAAAGATCTGTTAAAATAACTTTTATAGCGAGACAAAAACTTATTTTTAAAAGGTGTTTATAAAATTTACTATAAAATTAGTATATTCTTAGAAAAGGAAATTTGAGGCAGCATGAGCGATTTGGGACTTAGGGTTCGTAGTTTGTTTGGAGTTGTGCGTGTGTAGTGCGTAGAGAAGAAGAGTATAAGGTCTGTTGAAAAAAAGATAAGAGGAGTATAGGGGTTTTGGTGTGTATATTCGAACTTAAGTCAAAATTAAATCCAAACTAGGTAATTGCAAACTACCCTAATTACCTTACATGTTATTGTTTTAGTTGTGCAGTTGATAAAGTTTTCGAAAATACTAAAACACATCTCGCTTAGTTTGATGAACTACCGTATGATAGAGAAAAATTCAATTTATTCTTTGTACATTGTATCTATTGATACATTTCTAATTTTCCAAAGTTTTTCTATACGTGTCAACTTTCCTAGTCAATTTGATTTACCAATTCCTAGAAGAGATATATATTGAATAACTTTGACTTTTTTTCTACTGACAACATAAACATGTCAAAGACAACATTGTAATGACCCAAAAGGTCATTTTTGGTAATTTTTGTAAAATGACCGTTTTATTCCTCTCGAGAGTTGCCCCGAGTCTTGTTTGAGCAGTATTCGAAGTTGGTTTCGTGAAGTTTCTTGTTAAGTTAAGGTTTTTGGAAAGTTTTGAGTTTTAAAAGCTTAAATTGTCAAAAAATGGTAATTGAGGTCATTCGGAGTTTCGGAGCTCGAAATGGAATTCCATCGATTCCATCAGCTCCGGAATGTGGAATTTGGCCTAGAAGAGTTGACGGAATCAGATTTGGGGCTATATCGGGGATTTGAGGCCTTGAGTTGGAAACTAGTAAATTTTTTGCCATAGAGTTGACTTTGGTCAACATTCGGAGATCGGATGCTCGGAATCGAATTCTGACAACTCTGTTGGATTCAGGGGATGATTTTGGGCCTAGGAGTGCCCTTGGTGGAATTTTTAGAGGACAGCGCGGAGTGTTGCTGTTGGAAACTAGTGACAGCGCGGAGTGTTGCTGTATTTAGCCTCCGCGTTCGCGGAGTACAAAAATGCCTGAAATAGTGTAAATTCAGGAAAACACCCATTTGCATTTTTAAAAAAATTTTGGAGTTCGGAAAGGCGATTTGAAAAGAGAATTTTCGTGGGAATCGATTGGGTAAGTGATTTTAACCCTTAATCTTCTATACCCATTGATTATAACTCAATTTTAACTTGAATTTGAGGTTTTCAAAGGAGGAAATTTGGGAATTTTATAGAATTTCAAAGTTTTGATAAAATGGTGGTTGTGGTATGATTTGAACTCCATTTTGAATTGGTTTTCACCAATGGATTTCTAATACTTTGAGGATCATTTCCATGTAAAAATTTTCGAATTTAAACCCCGTTTTTTAAATTGGATTTTTGAGTCGTTTTGACCCTTTTTCCCGAATTTTGTGTTCTTGGTGTGGATAGTTTCGGAATTTGATTGTGAATCATAATTTGAATAGATTGTGGTGCTTTGGATTACTTTCGGAAGGGAAAAGCTTCGGTTATTGATTGATCGCGATTTTGGCTCAGGCAAGTGAACTTCTAAAACTCCGTAAATCTTGTAGAATCCCGAATCTCCTTTCTTGTATGTGTTGGGGAGTAATGGGAATGAGGTGTCAGGTTGAATTCTTGCATGAACTAATCTTAATGATCGACGGGGTTAATAAAAGTAATGTGTGCTAATGTTGTGAATTAAGTGTGTTGTGCCTTGATCTCGATTTTGATGTGTAGTTGTGAAATGCCTTGAGAGCTTGGTATGATTATAAATTTCTTGAATTGGTTATTTCCTCATCATTTGTACGAATATGTCGATTGCATTTTATTCTTGAACACTGTGATGAGATGATTGATTGTGATGCCGAGGTTTCTGCCGTGAGAGTGTGATGCTGAGGTTTCTGCCGGCGATTGTAATGCATGCATGACCATTGCATGTGCATCTGCATTCATGTATATTTATTGTGTGTTGAATATGATTCTTGTGATTGACTTTGTGATTGCTTGCGAGTTGTGACTTATGTTTCTGAACTATGATTATGGAGACTGTTGGACTGTGTATTGGAATCTGTTAGGTTGGGCTGATTTTCAGTGCTGGCTATAGTTATGGAGGTTCGGTTGGGTTGGAAGGAGTTCGCGTATTCTATTAGATTTGCCTTGTTTGTTAGTTGGCTTGTTGAGTACCGTGTTGTTTGGTACTCACCCTTGCTTCTACACCTGTGTAGGTTCCGAACCCGAATTATGAGCATCTATTTTCTTTACCATCTGAGGCTTTCCAGGAAATCGAAAAAGGTAGCTATCATCCGCCGGCGAACCCTCTTACTCCTGTTTTTATGCTTTGTTCTACTTGAGAAGCAAAGACATATTTAAGACTTGTATTTTCCTTTGAATTCTGTCATTAGTGGTTTGTACATGTGGCAACCAGTCTTGGGGAGGATTGCTTAAGTTTGAAAGACTTCCGCTTATATTGTTCTTCTTTATATTGCTTATTTCCACTTTATTTTTGTTTTGTTAAGTTAATGCTGACTTGTCCTGGTGGGATAGGACAAGTGCCATCACACCCGATTTTTGAATCGTGACAAAACATGTAGCTAAAGTTATACCACTATCAGTTTGTTTCTTACTTGCAACATAAGCACGTTAAAAACAACATGTAGCCAATGTTATTTCACTATCAGTTTGTCTTAACACTCTCTCTATGAAGAGACTTCATGTAACTTCTTGTCCATTTTTCTTCTGGTGTATATCCTGCCTTTATCTACCTGCACTCAATCTATTTCATTATCATTGCAAATGTTAGTTCATAAGAATTTATATCCGTCAAACTTCTCTGCATAAAATTTTACTAAATCCCTCTAAAAAGCCAAAGAAATAATATCATATTACATTCAGTTAAATGACATATAAACAACCTAACTTAAAAATACAATCACATTTAGAAGGTTAGGAAAAAAGTACAGGACAAAATCTCATATGAGAACATCTATGTACTATATTTGTTATACAGTAAAGCACTATTGAAACTAATTATGCAGGCCCATAGCCAACAAAATAGACGCTACATACTTGAACTAATAATATTAAGGCCAGAACACAGGAGAAAGAATTCATTTGTTCTTTTTTTGTGTCTCCATTACTAACATTGATATCGTCTCTGAAGAGGTTTCTTCTCTTCTTCAGCTTTCTTGTTGAAACTCTTCTCTTTCATTCTGAAACACCTTCGTCATCGTGGACATGGTCTTGACTGACTTCAATTTTAGATACTTCGATTCCATTGCTATCTTCCACACAACTCCATTCTCAATCATCCCTTGTCTCAAGGAACAAAAAAAGTAGGTAGTTTCGAGCATGCTATAAGTCAAACTACAATACTTAAGATACAACAACAGTAACATCATTATTTGATACAAGAAGAAAACTAAAAAGAAAATAAAAATTACAGCAAAATTGGCCAAAGGATATATACTGGGTGAATTTTCTGATAGAGGTGATAAAGACTATTGTAATGCATCAAAGTCGATGAAATCAACTTTATTCTCAAGTTAGGAGTTGTTTCCATTGAAAAATCACAAGAAAATAAGAAGCTGAATGACTCTATATAACTTGTCTAGAAAAGTAAAAATATGTTTAAAATATTTTATCTTACATAACTTAACTTCCCAGTTGAAGATTTTCCAAGAAATCAAGTGTGTGCTTGTCATTTTGTATAAGTAAATATTACTAAGTTGACATGAAAAATCAGATGGTTGTATGCCTCTTTATAGATTTACTTATAATGCGTTGAGCTCTATAGAGCTGTTAGAGCAAAAACAGTTTGATTCAATGGCCACGTAAAAAAATAATTGAAGTTAAAGATTTGACACATTGCAAGAATATAATTGAAAACATTAGAGAAAATAGAACTTTAAACTTAGTGTTTATACACTTTTTACAATCATTAACAATTTTGTATACCACTATTGGCATCTAGAAAAGCACGTGTCAGAAAAACAACATAATATTTAGCTATCAAGACTGTTAGAAAAGCATAATCTTTTTTTAATTGGTAATTTTAGCTAAGAAAGAAAATCTAGAAGTAAATAACATTAAGTTATTTTTCTTCCAGCATACTTTTGTTTGGAAATTAGCTCAATAACATTTATGGTTCATGACTTTAAAGTAAAAGTATAGGATCAACACAAAGCAACAAAGAAAGCAATCAAGAGGATTCCAACGCCTAAAGAAGCAATGATAAAACATAGTAAAAATAGTAATGAAGATATTTGCACTACAAAAAAAATGCTTGAATTGCAGGGGTTAATGACCCCAACTATTTGTTGTTATGGTTATTTCTAAAACCGTCACAATTAGTTTCGCCACAAATTGATTATGGAGGTTTTTTGAAAAATTGTTGGAACCAATTTTGGTGGTTAATTTGCCGGGGGTTTAACCTCTGCAGTTCATTTTGACAATTTTTTGTTGTATTTTGTGGGGGTTTTGATAAGAAAAATCATGCTTCATTAGAGAGGGTTATAACCTCCGCAATATATATATATATATATATATATATATATATTATTTTAATATTACAATTGATGCATATATAACATAATTATATCACCTATATAATCAATTTAATGATCTTTGTAATCTAATTGACAATATTTTTGGAGACTTTGAACTATATGCTTCAGATATCTTAAATCCTTTAGATATTTTCATGTATATCTCATTTTCAAGTGATTTATAAAGATAGATTGTAATCATGTCCATCAAATACATTATCTCAAGTTTCTCATAGACAACAACACTAATGAGATAATGTAACGTTATTGTATCCATAACTAGGGAGTATGTCTCTTCATAATCGACATAAGATCTTTTCTGAAAATTCTTATGCTATAAAGAGTGTCTTAATATATTTGTATTTCATTTTTCTCATTTCGTTTTCACACAAAGACTTATTATAACTAATAAGTGTAATACCATTAGGTGTTTGAACTATGTGTCCAAAAATTTCGTGTTTGGCATGTGAATTCAACTGATTTGATTGAATTGTTTCTTGACATTTTAGTCAACACACTTTTGTCGATATTCTTTAACAAATTGAGGTTCAAAAATTCCACTCTCTTGCATAATTATTGTTACAACATTATATGCAAAGACATAATCCATCACTATGTCCAATTGATTCAAATTAATTCCAACATTAGTTGAATTTATTGATAGTGCAGATACATAGGTAATTTCGAAACTCATAATGGTAGAAATTACGAAAATATTCGATTTATTTCAGTCTTCCAAAAAGTATAGGAGTAGCAATAAAAATAACTTTATTTGTCTGCCTCTTGTATCATGATCAGTCTAGCAATGGTTGAATCAGTCTCAATCATCACATTTGTGAAGCCTTTATGCACACAGATTTCAGCAGCTAAATGAATAGCCATTATCTCTGAATACATATTAGTTTGAACGGGTAGTAGCACACAGAAAATCACCACCAGCATTTCTAAATACCACAGCAACACCACTTTTACCTGGATTACCTCTTGATGCAAATATGTATTACATTTAATCCAGTGTCCACTAGGGAATTCCCAACATACTCTTCTATAATATAGCCTGGGGATGTAGCTCTCCAACTCACTAACCAGTTCAGGCCAATTAGAAGACAATCTTTTCATCTTAGGAAACTTGTACACCAGTAAATTGTGCAGAGTTGCTGAAACCTAAATAATTTGCCTAGATATTACCCCTGTACCTTCTTTTCTTTCTCCTCTTCCATAGCTCCCAGATAACTACACAGGGCAATGCTTGATATAAGGGCTTCAGATATACATTTGCAGGGTGTTTCCACCACCTTTGAAATACCTGTTGTAAGCTAACACCATGTGTAAGACCTGCACCCAAGGAAAAGTACTGCCTTACCTTATCAGCACATTGACTCTTCAGAAAAAGATACTGCATGGTTTCCACTGTTGGTCGATTACAACACCAAGACCTTGAGGGCATTGTATATCCAACTCTTGTAAGAATTTCATCCAAAAAAATGAAGTTAGCAATGCCACATTCTCCATGAGAAGAAACATATCTTGATTGGCAACCATAACGCTCTAATGCACGTCGTTATAGCGCTTTGGAACACTGTCGATCGCCACCTCTTGCAAGAAACCGTCGGTCACAAATGGGAATAATCATACTCTATCATAGGCACTTGGAATTTCTTTGGAGATTCTCAATGCAGCATGCGCTAAAATCCGCCTAGCTACTTTCTACTCTACTTAACTTAAAATAAAAAATGAAATGGAATTCAAATTGGTCGAGAAAAAGAACCGCGCTAGTCAGAATTTGGGGAAACATAGAGAGCTCTCTAGGCTCTCCTGATCAAATTGAGAGTTCGCTTTGCCAGTCCATGAATATGCCGCACCAAGCAGTTCGAGGAGTTGGCCAGATACAAATGGGAGCGACTCTCTGTTCCCATTCTCCACCGGGTCATCAAGTGATTAGCCAGCTCAATCCATTTTTCCATCCCATGATCTTCACCCTAGGACTGACTCTGTTACAAACCTTTTGTTCTTGGAGATAACTGCATTTTGATTGAGTTATTTATATAGAGAAAAGAAAAGTAAGTAAGGTAAACAAAAAATTCTTCTTTTTCTTTGAACCCACCCAATCAAAAATCCTCCTTTTCTCAAAAGAGAATCGAAAAAAAATCATATTTTAATACAATATCTTAATTGAATTATGCAATATCTGATGGTGAAGACATTCCCGCTGCTACAATTGGAGTTGACGGTACTAGTTCTGTTAGAGTAAGAGCTCTTGCTGGACTATCCAGTGCTAGTTACTTGACTGTTGGAGGAGAAACCACTGTTAGAAATGTTCACGTAGGAGCTCCTCTTATATCTGCAGATATAGACTTCTTTAGATCTTATCCGCTTCAGAGGTTAATCAATAGGGAAATTCACATTTTTTTATCTTGAAGAACAAATCTAAATTTAGAAAAAATAATAACTTGGCTTTGTGATGATTTGTAAAATACATATGCTTGTGACAAGTAGGATAAATCACAAAAAATATGTGAAGCAATTACAACCCAAGAAGTAATAAGTACTTGGTCATGTACTTGGAAACCCCCTATTTGCCTTTGGGAAAGAGAATCAATCACTTACCTTGCTTTGGCATGCCAGAAGCATTTTGTTGTGGTTCTCAGACCAGGCTACCTCCGAGAAAATAGGGGTCCCAAACGGGAGAAAAATAAGGCAGGCTGTCCTTTGACTAGTTTGTAATATTTTTTGGGGAATTCGCTTGTCAACGAAATTCCACTCATAAGTAGGTTCACATCGTGATCTAAGTTCCATTTCCCATTGGCTTCTGCTATTTAAATGGTCTTTGAATGCAGTTCGCGGATGTTGAGTACAAGGTGAAGATTAGCCAAGCTTCCTCCAACAATCCTGTCAAGGCAGTTGTATCAAAGGTAGCTTCCCAGTTTGAGCATGGCAATAACAAGCAGATACTCAAGGATATAATAGGAAGGGTGAAATTCTTCCCTTAAGCCGAACGAGAATGAATTCCACACAGAAGAGTCAAGACCAGGCTACCTAATGGAATGTTTAACAGATCCATTCCGGATCGACCAAATTGGTACGAAAGTTGTAACATGGGAACAAGCTCTCTTAGCCCTTTGCTTGAGAGTAGGACTTGTCTTGTCTTTGACTTCATCCTGCTGCTTGACTGCTCGACTTGGCAATTGAAGAAGCTCTTTGCCTTTAGGCACTAGGAGTAGGCCAAAAAAAAGGACTTTTCTCCAACTGGCACCATTGAAATAGATGGCTAGGAAGATACGAAGTGACTCGACTCTAAAGGAGAGGAAGGAGGCCATTGGATGAAGCATCCAGCAGCACCACGCCGGCCGATAGAAAGAGTGTTGCTACTAAGCTAAGCTACTGTTGGGGAACTCGGCATAAGCGATTTTCCACTTCCGCCTTTCTAGGCTTCACAATAGCTCCCCCCCTTTCTTTTCCAATTCCTTCTTTTAGTTCTACTTAGGTAGAGCAATCCGAACTCTCGTTTCCACTCAATGAAGATTCTATCTACAAAAGAAGGCAAAACTGTACATGAGACTTTCATCTCACACGGCTCCTAAGTGATAAAAGATAGAAGAATCCATTTTCTTTTTTTTATTACCTTCCTCGCGTATGTATAAGACTGAATCCATTCGATTTCTAAAAAGGATTACTAATCCTTAACTTTTTGAGGAATCCTTCATCAGTGGTTGTGAATGACTAATTTTTGCAATCTTTTCGACCTTAGTTTCGTAGGAGCAAGTCAGAAAGATTGAAAAATAGAACCATCTGATTTCATTCGTTCTCAATAGCCACGAGATGATCATCTTAGGGTGATCCTTTTGTCGACGGATGCTCTTATTACACTCGTAGTCTCTGAAGGATGAGAACCAACTATGTAGCATCTACATCGAGAATTCAAGTATTGTATACGTCATTAGTCCGATCCTTTGTAGGAACTACCTGTAATAACGAACTTGCAAAATGGATCTGTTTATCATAAAGAGATTCGTCGTTCCTAACCCTGCTTCACCTTAATTGTTATTTGAACAAGTAAAAGTTCTGTCTTGGTCCGAGTGGGGATAGCATTTCTCTTCTGCATGTCCATGGAGTTTTGAAAAATTCAAACATCTCAGAGATAGATAGAGAAGTAGGAATTTCTCGAACGAATATTAACTGACCTATTGATAGGATAGCAGGGAAAGTTGAAAGTGTATCCAGAGAAAGAAAAAAACCTTTTCAGGATGAGACTACGAACCCTAATGGAGCCAATGAGAAAGCAGTTACAGGCCAGTGTAGGCTTACTCCGCACAGATTACATCTGGGCCTTATATTGATATTTTTTTCAATTCATTTTGAAATTTCTTCAATCCGGGGTACCGCACAATCCGTTTAGATCTATTTCAGTTGCCAATAAAATGGAATATGGGAGACTCTCCGTCTAAGTGGTTAATCCGACGAGTCAATTCTCAATGCGATGCATCCGTGAAATGGGACGGAGATTTGCCCGAACTTAGTCCAGTCCTATTAAAGATGGGGGTGAATCAAGCAACTCTTATAAATAGATGGGATAGGAAGGAAGAACCACTGATAGCATTTGCAGCTGCTTCTTTCCGATCGATATACAAGCAGTTGTGCGTGAAGCTTTCTTCGTGAAAAAAATTGTCCTTGTCAATATAGGACTGTTTTTCATTCTGCTTTTACTTTTTTTTGGAAATTTATCATTTTCCAAATTTTTTCATTGTCTTTAGTACGATCTGGCTTCACACCTCTCGCCCATCGGAACACCAACCCTATCTTGAAAGGTGAAGTGGGTTTGGGGAATGGAAGAACAAGAACATCTTCTTTACCACCAAAAATGGTAACATAAGACCCTTCTTCACTCATGCTTGTCATTAGCTCGTGAATACCGCCCGGTCAAGTCTTTGTTCTTTTATTATTAAATATGGGTGCTAACCAGATTCCCCATGTTATATGCGAGGTCAATAAAGTTCTTCAGAGAGTGAGTTTCTGATCA